>VZQC01000091.1:144907-157879 GCA_009823505.1 Rhizomys pruinosus | reverse complement strand
GCTCACTCTGTAGACCAGGCTGGCCTTGAACTCACAAAGATCCGCCTGCCTCTGCCTCCCAAGTGCTAGGATTAAAGGCGTATGCCACCAAGCCCGGCCAACTTTTTTTTTTTAAAGGAGGGTAGGTTTATTTTGGCTGGCAGTTTGAGGGTGCAGTCCATCACAGTGGAGAAGGCAGCTGGTCACGTTGCAACTGCATTCTAGAAGCCAAGAGTGATAAATTTCTGGTCCTTTGTCTCCAAGGTGATTCTATCTAGATCCTGTCTGGTGTTAACATCAGAGAGTAACCATCACACCTCACCACCAGGAAGCACAGGGGAGGGAAAGGAAGGAGCTGGCCTCACTGCGGAACAGGCCTCCAGTGGTTGATTGTTTTTTGTTTTTTTGGTCTTTTCAAGACAGGGTCTCCCTGTAGTCCCCAGCTGTCCTGGAACTCACTCTGTAGACCAGGCTGGCCTTGAACTCACAAAGATCTGCCTGCCTCTGCCTCCCGAGTGCTAGGATTAAAGGCGAGTGCCACCACGCCCAGCTGAGAATGCAATCTTTTTTTTTTTTTAATTTTTTTTTTTTTATTTCTGTATGTTTATCAATGTACTGTCTGCATGCAGGTCTGTGCACCCGTGTCGTGCAATGCCGCGAAGGTCAGAAGAGGGTCTGGGATTCCCCTGGAGCTGGAGTTCTCCTGGAATTGGAGTTTTAGGCGGTTCTCGCCGCCATGTGGGTGCTGGGGATCGAACCCGGGTCCTCTGTAAGAGCGGTCGGCGCTCCTAACCACTAGGCCATCTCTCCAGCCCCGAGAATGCAATCTTAACCATAGCACAGAACTCCTCAGTTTTGTGGAGGTTCACCTTCAGGAGGAGTAGATCATGTAGCTTGCTAGAGTTTGGTGCTGCACCTATGGCTCACTGGGCAGTACAGGGCTTTTAATTAGGCAGAGGCCCTGTGGGTTGGCACGCTGGGGAGGTGTGGGGTGGAGAGAAGCCAGGGAGGAAGCAAAGAGATGTGAGGGCTTGTGGTATTTTTTTTTTTTTTGGTCTTTTCGAGACAGGGTCTCCCTGTAGCCCCAGCTGTCCTGGAACTCGCTCTGTAGACCAGGCTGTCCTTGAACTCACAAAGATCCGCCTGCCTCTGCCTCCCAAGTGCTAGGATTAAAGGCGTGTGCCACCACACCCGGCTGGGCTTGTAGTATTTTGAACTGGAATAAAAGGTTTTGACCCCAAAGAGTCAAGGGGACTTGAGGTGTTGATTGGGATGGGGAGGTGAGGAGTGGGGTAAGCTAATGAGGCCCTTCAGAAAATAAAATATTGAACAGTGCAGAAGTGTATATGGATTATGATCAGACATGGTAGTGCATATCTGGACTCTCAGCATCAAAGGGCAGGTAGGAAGATAACAGAGTTTAAGATCATCTATATCTGTAAAGTAAATATGGGGCTATCCTGGACTACATGAGACTGTCTCAAAATGAGAGGGAGAGAAAGAAATAAAATATAAAGTATTCTCACCTTCATTTCACTTATACAGCATACCTAAAATCACATTTCCTTGGTGCCTCTTCATGTAATACCAATATATGGTTCTACCTTGTTTAGCTACCACACCAATTTTTTTTTCCCTTCTTTTCGAAACAGGGTCTCCTTGTAGCCCCAGCTGTCCTGGAACTCACTCTGTAGACCAGGCTCCCTTGAACTCACAAAGATCTGCCTGCCTCTGCCTTCCAAGTGCTAGGATTAAAGGCATGCGCCACTGCGCCCAGCTTTTATTTTTATTTCTTTTTTAACAGTGAAATGTATAAAACACTGCCTCAGAAATCATGAGATGACACCTGTGGAGTTCATATTATGAGGTGGAGCCGTTGTGGTCTGTTTTACTTTGATCTGTCTTCAGGAAACCTCTAAGAAGGGAGCTACCAGAAAGGTTAAAAGTCTCTAGGCCAGCCGGGCGTGGTGGTGCACGCCTTTAATCCCAGCACTTGGAAGGCAGAGGCAGGCAGATCTTTGTGAGTTCAAGGCCAGTCTGGTCTACAGAGTGAGTTCCAGGACAGCTGGGGCTACAGGGAGACCCTGTCTTGAAAAGACAAAAAAGTCTCTAGGCCATATTTTAGGGGCAACATTAGAAAATGGCATGCAAATGCAGTATTTAGTATTACTGCTTCCATATCTCAGATCGTTTCTCACAGGCAGTTAAAATAGGAGAGCAGAGAACAAATAGTCTAGTCCAAGTGAGAATTACACACTTGGGTGAGTCTGGGTAGGGTTTCATGGAGCAAAACTCTCAAATGAATGGGTTGAAGAGTGGTAGGATTTTCATAATTAGATACATTTAAGTGGGGCTGAAGTGTTATGACCCTTATCAGTTTGGGTGACTGGATTCCAGTTTGGGGAGTCAAGGGGTGGGAATGTAGTTCAGTGATGGAACAGTTGCTTAGCATATCAAGGTCCTAGGATCACTCTCAATACTGTAAAACAATAAACATATAAAAAAAACTATTTGGGACCAAAGTGGAGATACTGTGAGTTTGGTGTGAGAACAGGATTCACTGAGGGGAGACTGAGGCTGTAGACATCTCCAGGAATACTGCCAAGTGGCCTGGAATGTTGAGCAGAGTCCAGTAAGGAATCTTATGTCCACCCTGGTGTAAATAATGCAAATGAGCCAGAGAGGATACTAAGGGGTCTTGTTATGGTGGCTTGAGGAGGAGAGACTATGTTGTAGTCAATATGGTGATTTATGCAAGATTTTTGGAAATGGGTGACTTGGAGAAGCTTGGAGCTGCCTGAATTTGGGGACAAGGGGCAAGTCAGTTTAAAGTCTGCTGGGTTGGGAGCCGATTTCATTCAAGAAAATGCATCTAGGTGCTTGGGATAGAATAATACACAAATAAATCCTCCTTTGCACACAGAATTTACATTCTTGTGATAGAAACAGACTGTAAGCAAAATGTATGTAATGAGTTATATATTGGTATAGAAAGTAAAGCAAAACAAAGCAGTAATGGAGCTTGTCTTATGTCTATGGTGGTAAGGTTGAAATTTTAGAGTGGCTAAGAAAACAGAAAAGATGATCTTGAATAAAGACCTTAACAGCAAGTCATATGAATAATAAAAGAACATCCAGCTTTTTCAATGGCTTTGGAGTAGGAATCCAGTTGGCTTGATGAACAGCAAAGACTGGAAATGAGTACATAAGAGTACATAAGAAAATGATGAGTCAGGTTGGAAAGATGTAGATCTTTGAGATCCTATAGGCCATGTTGGAGATTTTCTAAGAACAGTAGTCCAGAATGCGGTTTAAGGTTTTGTTTTTTGTTTTGGTGTGTGTGTGTGTGTGTGTGTGTGTGTGTGTATACAGCTGTATCTCATTTTGGTCCCCGATAGTCTGTTTATTTTTATAAATGTGTTGAGGATTGAANAGTCAGTAGAAAAAATAAAATGGAACAAGCTAGGTGTGGTGGTGCACGCCTTTGATCCTAGCACTTGGGAGGCAGAGGCAGGCGGATCTTTGTGAGTTCAAGGCCAGCCTGGTCTACAGAGCGAGTTCCGGGATAGCTGGGGCTACAGGGAGACCCTGTCTCAAAAAGACCAAAATAATAATAATAATAATAAATTTAAAAAAAGAAAACAACAACAAAAACATTCACGTGTGTGCACACACATAAACCCCACATGTGTTTTGTTTTTTTTTTCTTTTTGGTATTTTCAAGACGGGGTCTCCCTGTAGCCCCAGCTGTCCTGGAACTCGCTCTGTAGACCAGGCTGGCCTTGAACTCACAAAGATCCGCCTGCCTCTGCCTCCCAAGTGCTAGGATTAAAGGCGTGCGCCACCACGCCCGGCTGCATTTTTGGTTTTTTAATTTATGTGTAAGCGCACCCATGTTGTACAATGCCTCAGGTCAGATGAGGGGATCAGTTCCTTGGAACTAGAGTTAACAGATGGTGGTTAGCCACCATGTAGGTGCTAGGAATTGAACCTGGGTCCTCTGCAAGAGCAGCCAGTGCTCCTAACTGCTGAGCCACCTCTGCAGCCCCTCTTTGTTTTTGAGACAAGGTAATTCCATGTGTTGTCTAGAGTGTCTCTCTAAACATAATAGTACTCTTTCTGCTTTAGTGCTGCAGTTACAGGTTGTGTAACCACAACTGGTGTGACAGCTTTAACAAGATCAGTTTTGTCCATTGTATTCATAGCCTATTGGGATGGAGATAGGAAGTGCCAGGCCACAGGATAAAGGGAGACTTATTGAAGAGACTTTTGTGAGTAGAGATTACTCAGCTTCCAAGACTGAGGGCCCCAGAGTTTGAGGGGCTCATTGTCAGGAGCAGCTTTTTTTTTTTTTTACAGAGAATTTTTTTTTTAAGGGACTCTACAATATAATGACACAGTTGTTTGTAGATAACATTGATGTTACTCAGTATGTCATACAATTAGGTAATTGGTGCATTTTGCAAGTATCTATGTCTAAATTTTGAAGAACCCAAGGTTCCCATAATCCAGTTGGAGAAGTTTGTATGCACAGGCATGTTGATCATCAGGAGCAGCTTTTGGTGAGCAGTTATTTGGATCATGATTGCACTGGAAACCATGCTAGGATTGAAATTTGCCTTAGTGTTTGTCATTGGGCCAATAAGGTGTCCAAGGAGGCTGATTAAAGTCTGAAGAGGTGATGGCTAGAGTCTCCAGTCTGCTCGGCACTGTTGAGATGAAGGCCATGTTTGGAATGAGGATTAATTTGGAGCCAGAGTTGTAAATGGAGGCTGGGATTTCAGTACCCATTTGTAGCATTTTTTTTTTCTTTTTAAAAAAAATTTTTTTTAATTTATTTTTGTATGTGTATGAATGTACTGTCTGCATGTAGGCTTGTGCACCCATGTCATGCAGTGCCGCAGAGGTCAGAAGAGGGTCTTGGATTCCCTTGGAACTGGAGTTCTCCTGGAATTGGAGTTCTCCTGGAATTGGAGTTCTCAGCCGCCATGTGGGTGCTGGGGATCGAACCCGGGTCCTCTGTAAAAGCAGTTGGTGCTCTTAACCGCTAGGCTATCTCTCCAGCACCGCCCCCCCCTTTTTTTTTTTTTTCTTTTTGAGACAGGGTCTCCCTTTTAGTCCCAGCTGGCCTGGAGCTCACTATGTAGACCAGACTTGAACTCACAGAGTTCAGCCTGCCTCTACCTCCCAAATGTTGGGATTAAAGTCATGCACCACCATGCCCAGCTGTAGCATCTTCCTTTGATCCCATTCAAGTTGAGAGTTGGTTATAAGCACTATCTCTTGGGTTGTTGAACTCACTAGGGGTTCAGGGGTATTGAGGCCACCTGGCCTTCGCGAGCTGTAGTTGTACAGTGAGTTGACTCAGCTCTTTTTCCCCCAGATGGCCCACTGTGTGACCTTGGTTCAGCTGTCTGTTTCCTGTGACCATCTCATTGACAAGGACATCGGCTCCAAATCTGATCCACTCTGTGTCCTTTTACAAGATGTGGGAGGGGGCACCTGGACTGAGGTGAGGGGGTCCTTGGCGAATAAGGTTTTGGAGGGAGGGTAGGATTATGTTTTGGGGTGGCGGGTAGGTAACTGATGCTTAGTGGCCTCTGCTCACAGCTTTGCCGGACTGAGCGGGTTCGGAACTGCTCAAGCCCTGAGTTCTCCAAGACTCTGCAGATCGAATACCACTTTGAGATGGTCCAGAAGCTACGTTTTGGAATCTATGATATAGACAATAAGACACCAGAGCTTGGGGATGATGACTTCCTAGGGGGAGCAGAGTGTTCCCTAGGTCAGGTATGTAGGGTCAGGGATTAGGAAGCGCTGTACCAGATAACCTCCCTAGAGCTCAGATGTGGGGGTCAAGTAAGACCTAACCCAGATACTACTGAAGCTTGTACCTGACTTTCCTCAGATTGTGTCCAGCCAGACACTAACTCTCCCCTTGATGCTGAAGCCTGGAAAACCTGCTGGGCGGGGAACTATCACGGTGAGGAACAAACCCACAAAGCTGAGGGAAGCAGTTTAAGTCAATTCATGAAATGATACAATTTTCCCTACCTAGGTCTCAGCTCAGGAGTTGAAGGATAGTCGTGTAGTAACCATGGAGGTGGAGGCTAGAAACCTAGATAAGAAGGTGTGTCTGGAGGCCCTGGGGATCCAAGAACTGAGGAGACAGGGATGGGGAGTGTAGGGGTAACACTTTGGATTTCTCTTCCCTGTGTCTTATAACTGGGGTCTTTGTGGCATTGGCAGGACTTTCTGGGAAAATCAGATCCATTCCTGGAATTCTTCCGCCAAGGTGATGGGAAGTGGCACCTGATATACAGATCTGAGGTGTGAGACCCCTAGGATTGTTTGGGTTGGGATTAGGAGAGACCGACTCTTCAAGGTTTGTGACTAATAAACTTTGGGAACAGAAGGAGAAAAACTGTTGGTGGGTAAGAAAGGGTGACAGCTCCTGATGGGCAGGCCAGAGCTCACTGCCCTCCACCTGCAGGTGATCAAGAACAACCTAAACCCTACATGGAAGCGCTTCTCCATTTCTCTTCAGCATTTCTGTGGTGGGGACCCCAGCATCCCCATCCAGGTGAGGCATTTTCCTGAGAAGCCTGAGAAGGAAAAGGATCCTGGGAAGGCACTACTTTCTCATCTGCCATGTATCTCCTTTATTCACACATCTCTCTTCCCTTCAGGTACGCTGCTCTGACTATGACAGTGACGGGTCACATGATCTCATTGGTGTCTTCCACACTACCTTGGCCCAGCTGCAAGCAGTCCCGGTGAGTCTTTGCCCCATTTCCAGGGCTGAGGTCAGCCTGGAAGACTGCCATCCAGAGCACAGCCAGAAGGGCAGCTTAGGACCTTGGCTGACATACTGGTAGTTTCCTACTTTTAAGTTTTCTCATCTGACCAGGCTGAGTTTGAATGTATTCACCCTGAGAAGCAGCAGAAAAAGAAAAGCTACAAGAATTCTGGAACTATCTGTGTCAAGACTTGCAGGGTAAGATAGTAGCCCTTGTGGCCTAGGCTGCATGACTCTAACTTCTTGTTGCCCCAGGCCTGACTCGGTTTCATCTGCAGGTAGAGGCAGAGTATTCATTCCTGGACTATGTGATGGGAGGCTGCCAAATCAACTTTACTGTAAGTGGCCTTCCCAGTAGCAAGGAAGCAGGCCGTGGCTTGAGGTGGCCTTCAGCTCTCTTCTTGGCCTCTCAGGTGGGCGTAGACTTCACTGGCTCCAATGGAGACCCGTCTTCACCTGAGTCCCTGCATTATCTGAGTCCTACTGGAGTTAACGAGTATCTGACAGCATTGTGGAGTGTGGGCAGCGTGATTCAGGACTATGACTCGTGAGTTAGGGTTTTCTTGGTCATTCCCATAAATCCCCCCCTTATATAGATGTTTCACCTTTGAAGTCACAGATCCCTTACTGCATTTTCTCTAATTCTCTGCCCTCCCACAGGGACAAGCTCTTTCCAGCATTTGGATTTGGAGCCCAGGTGCCCCCCGATTGGCAGGTAAACTCGCTCTTTTTCCTTTTTTCTGTTGTCAGATTCAGGATTCTAATTCTGAGTTCTGTGATGAACTTACTTGCTGCTTGGCACCCAGCTTCAAGGAGAGCTATGGGGATCTATCCTTGAATATATATCTAGCAACCTCAAGACTGTTGTCCTTGGGATTGTTTTACTGTTTTTTTAGACAAAGGTCTCCCTGTTGTCCCAGCTAGCTTGGAGCCCTTGATGAAGATCAGATTGGTCTCATCTCACAGAGATCCACCTTTTTGAGTTTCCCAAGTGCTGGTATTAAAGGTGTGCACTACCATCCCCGGGCCTGTCCTGGGGATTGAACCTAGGGCCTTACACATGCTAAGCAGGCACTTACCACTGAGTTGCACACCAGCACCCTTTTTCTTGGCACAAAAAGCCATGTGGATAAAAATAAAACCCAAAACAGGGTTCAAAGGAAGAATTTTTAGCATGGGTAGGAATGACCTTTTGACATAGGTCTCAAGAATGTTAGCCTCTTGAGGCTGGTAGTACAGGTTTGTACCCCACACCTGGCTCACTAATTTTCATTCTTGCCCTCAGGTTTCACATGAATTTGCCTTGAACTTCAATCCCAGTAATCCCTATTGTGCAGGTAAGTGCCCCATCCTCCGATGTCCATATCTGAGGGGTGAGCCTGCATGGGTAAAGCCTGAGGATGAGGATGCCTACCTCCATACAGAAGAATGCAATCTGGTTACTTGTTATGAAATGACTTGGAGCAAGTTGCTTATCTATGTGCTTTGATTTTGAACTAAACCAAAATTCACTGGCTTTATGGCAGAGCCCTCTATTTCCAACTACTCCAGAGGCTGGGCAGGAGGGTCAAAAGTTCAAGTCTTGCTTGAGTAATTTAGTGAGACACTGTCTCAAAATAAAAACATAAAGTGGGGCCGGGCATGGTGGCGCACACCTTTAATCCTAGCACTTGGGAGGCAGAGGCAGGCAGATCTTTGTGAGTTCAAGGCCAGCCTGGTCTACAGAGCGAGTTCCAGGACAGCTGGGGCTACAGGGAGACCCTGTCTCAAAAAGAAAAGAAAAAAAAAACCAAAGTGGTGGGAATGTAGCTAAGTAGTTGCATATCTATTGTCTTTGTGGTAATAGGGATCAAAGCCAGGGCTTTATGCATGCCAAGTATGCACTCTTTTTTTTTTTTTAATTAATTTTATTTCTGTATGTGTATGAATGTTCTGTCTGCATGCAAGTTTGTGCACCTGTGCTGTACAATGCCGCAGAGGTCAGAAGAGGGTGTCAGATTCCCCTGGAACTGGAGTTCTCCTGGAATTGGAGTTTCAGTTTTTGCCCTCCATGTGGGTGCTGGGGATCGAACCCGGGTCCTCTGCAAGAGCGGTCAGTG
Source organism: Rhizomys pruinosus (assembly GCA_009823505.1). NCBI lineage: Eukaryota > Metazoa > Chordata > Mammalia > Rodentia > Spalacidae > Rhizomys > Rhizomys pruinosus. The sequence goes on along the minus strand of VZQC01000091.1, from coordinate 149,002 downwards.
CTCTTAACCGCTAGGCCATCTCTCCAGCCCAACACTCTTTTTTAGAGAAGGTCTCCCTATAGCCCCAGCTGGCCTAAAACTCTTTATTAAACCAGGCTGGCCTTGAATTCACAGAGGTCTGCCTGCCTCTCCCGAGTGCTGGGATTAAAGGCATGCGCCACCATGCCAAGGTCATGTATAGTCTATGTGTGCCTTCTTTGAGCACATGTGTAGAAATCAGAGGACAACTTGCAGGAGTCAGTTCTCTTCTTTCACCATGTGAGTCCTGGGGATTGTCAGGCTTGGCAGCAATTTCCTTTACCTGCTGAGTCATCTTGCCAGCCCTGATTTTTGCATATGTATAAATGTATGTGTGTGTGCATGTGTGTGTGTGTGTGTGTGTGTGTATATATGTGCACCTGTGTTGTGCAGTGCCCACAGAGGTCAGAAGGCATCAGATCCCGTTGTTAGCAGCCATGTGGGTGCTAGGATTTGAACCTAGGTCCTCTGCAAGAACAGCCAGTGCTGTTAACTGCTGTTAATTGAGCCATATAAATTTTATGCGTATGAGTGTATTGCCTGCATGTATGTATAAATTTTCTGTGTATGAGTGTATTGCCTGCATGTATGTATAAATTATATGTGTATGAGTGTATTGCCTGCATGTATGTATAAACTGTATGTGTATGAGTGCATTGCCTGCATGTATGTATAAATTGTATGTGTATGAGTACATTGCCTGCATGTACGTAAGTGTGCTGGTGTCATGCAGTACCTGGGGAGATCAGAAGAGAGACTCAGACCCCCTGGAACTGGAGTTACAGGTGGTTGTTAGCCACCATGTGGGTGCTGGAGAACTGAACCCAAGTCTTTCTTCACTGTCCCCCACCCCCACCCCTGCTCCCTCACTTTTTTTTTTTTTTTTAATGCAGGGACAGCCTGGAAGTTGCTACATAGAATAGGGTAGCCTTGAACTTTGTGATACTCCCTCTGCCTCCTGAGTACTAAGTTTACTGCCATGCCCAATTAGTTAAGATAGGGTCTTGTGGCCTAAAACATTCTCTGTAGCCCAGGCAGTTTCTGAATTTGATTATCTTGCCTCTGCCTCACAAATAGCTGAGATTACAAGCCTGTACTACCATGCCCAGTTCAAAGATATTCTCTTACGTGGCCAAAATGCAGTTCTCCAAGTCAGGAAGTCATCATAAAGTCCAAACTATGGACAGCCAAACTATGAAATGATCTCCACTTGTCCTTTTACCTTATGATCTATCCACACATTGCATTCAATTGTTTCTTTTCACCTGTGAGCATTTGTCCCTTTCATGGTGTTAACATCTTTTTTTTTTTTTTTTAATTTTTTTAATTTTTTATTTATTTATTATTTATTTATTTATTTGTATGAATATACTGTCTGCATGTAGGTCTGTGTACCCGTGTTGTGCAATGCCACGGAGGTCAGAAGAGGGTGTTGGATTCCCCTGGAGCTGGAGTTCTCCTAGAACTGGAGTTACAGATGGTTCTCAGCCGCCATGTGGGTGCTGGGGATCAAACCCGGGTCCTCTGCAGGAGCAGTCAGTGCTCTTAACCGCTAGGCCATCTCTCCAGCCCCTTGGTGTTATCATCTTTGAAGACTACAGGCAGCTAATTTCTAGAATGCTCCTTAGTTTGGGTTTACCATACAGCCTCATCTACACATTTTGGCAGGAATATACTGTGATGTGTTCTCAGCATGGTAGCTCAGGAGAGATGTCAGCTTTGGTTTTATGTGTATGAGTGTATTGCCTGCATGTATGTAAGTGCACTGGTGTCATGCATTGCCTGCAGAGGTCAGAAGATTTTGGATTCCCTTGGAACTGGAGTTAAGGACGGTTGTCAGCCACCATGTGGATGTTGGGATTCAAACCTGGGTCTCCTGCAAGAGCAACCCAGTGCTTTATAACAAGAAGTGAATCATCTCTAACAAGTGAATTATCTCTCCAGCCCCTTAGTCTGTTTTTTGGTTTTTTTTTTAATTTTTTTTATTATTAATTTTATTTATTTCTGTATGTGTTTGAATGTACTGTCTGCATGCAAGTTTGTGCACTCGTGTTGTGCAATGCCACGGAGGTCAGAAGAGGGTCTCGGATTCCCCTGGAACTGGAGTTCTCGTGGAATCGGAGTTTCAGACGGTTCTCGGCCGCCATGTGGGTGCTGGGGATCAAACCCGGCTCCTCTGTAAGAGCGGTTGGCGCTCTTAACCGCTAGGCCATCTCTCCAGCCCTGGTCTGTTTTTTTAAGACAGAGTCTCACTATATAAGCAGACTCTGGTTGACATGGAGCTTGCTTTATAGACCGGACTGGCCTCAGCCTCATAGAGGTCCACTTGCATCTAGCTTCCAAGTACTGGCTTTTAGTCTTACTGTGAAGCTCAAGGCTGGCCTCACACAGCAGTCCTCTTGGCTCAGCTTTTCAGGTGCTGAAATTACAGGCCAAGATGTTATTTCAGGTCTAGCTCAATCCTAAGGGGTACACAACTATAACATGTTAGTTTTTCTTCTCAGGCATCCAGGGCATTGTAGATGCCTACCGACAAGCATTGCCCCAAGTTCGCCTCTATGGACCCACCAACTTTGCACCAATCATCAACCATGTGACCAGGTTTGCAGCACAGGCTGCACAGCAGAGGACTGCTTCGGTGAGAGCTATGTATAGAATGGGTGGTGAGGACTGTAATGAGGGGCTTGTCATCAGTGTGGGAATGTGTACCTAGGCTATTTGGAAGGGTTTGGGAAAGAGGATTTGCTTCAGTGTATGAATGAACTTGTTTCCAGCAATACTTCGTGCTTTTGCTCTTGACTGATGGAGCTGTGACTGATGTGGAGGCCACACGTGAGGCTGTTGTGCAAGCCTCAAATCTGCCCATGTCCGTGATCATTGTGGGCGTGGGTGGTGCTGACTTTGAAGCCATGGAACAGCTGGATGCCGATGATGGTCCTCTTCGTACTCGCCGTGGAGAGGTAGCAGCCCGGGACGTAGTACAGTTTGTGCCTTACCGCCGATTTCAGAATGTGAGTTGGGGAATGTTTGCTGGGAAATCAGATCTAGGCATCTACCCTGATGCTTGTGGGGTGAAGGCCTAGTAGATACAAGCCTTCCATCATCAAAGTCTGGTCAGGATTGGGTCCAGGATCAGGTTTGGGGTGAGATGCAGACCTTGGCAAACTTATAAGCCCTCACTAACCTTGTCTTTCTTCTGGCAGGCCCCCAGGGAGGCATTGGCACAGACTGTGCTTGCTGAAGTGCCCACTCAGCTGGTCTCCTACTTTAAGGCCCAAGGTTGGGCCCCATTAAAGGCACCTCCACCCCCGGCCAAGGACCCTATGCAGACCTCCCAGACCTAGGTTCCCTTGGAAAATAGGCTTGGGTGTGGATCAAATCTGCACATTCTCAGATGCTAGCACTTTTAGACACTGCATGCTTTCGTCTTGCAGCAGCTCTTGATCTGTTTGTCCTTGTTCGTCTCATTTAGTAAAGACTAGAATCATTATCTCTGAGCCACCACTGTGTATATTTGGGGGGATATACCAATATAATCATGCTTACTTTGACATTCTGAGTCTCAATCTTGGAGGGTATTCAGAAGGATCCCTTTGGTCTAAAAGCTCCATTCCAACTGATTATTACTGGCCAGATATGTATTCACTCCAGAAACTGCTTTAAGCAAACATCTAGTCTTCCCTTCCTCACCATGGAGCTAAACTGGGAATTGGGACAAGGTAGAAAGTGTTGGGCTGGAGAGATGGCTCAGCAGTTAAGAGCACCGACTGCTCTTGCAGAGGACCCAGGTTTGATTCCCAGCACCCACATGGCAGCTAAGAACCATCTTTGAGTTCCAGGGAATCCGACTCCCTCTTGTGACCTCCGCGGCATTGTACCACACGGGTACACGAACCTACATGCAGACAGTACGCTCATACACATAAAAAATAAATTTTTTAAAAAGTAAAAAAAAAAAATACAACTACTGCACCATCAAACAGTCCCACTCTGGGCGTGTGTCCTGATAAAAGAAAAATTCTGAAATATTCCAACTTAAGTTAAAAAAAAGTGTTATCTCACCTGGCATGGTGCTGC
>VZQC01000091.1:126059-141686 GCA_009823505.1 Rhizomys pruinosus | reverse complement strand
AAAAAAAAAAAAAAAAGAAAAGTAACAGAATGAGGTGGTTCATGTCTGCAATTCCAGTGCTGAAGGGCTAAGGCAAGAGGATTTAGAATTTGAAGCCAGCCTGGGCTACACGGTAGTCTAGCCTTAGCTCGGGAAAAAAAAGTTTTAAGGCTTTTGGTTCCCATTGTTAAGCTGATCTTTTTTATTTATTTTTTATTTATTTTCTATGTGTATGAATGTACTGTCTGCATGTAGGTTTGTGCACCTGTGTCGTGCAATGCTGCTGAGGTCAGAAGAGGGTCTCGGATTCCCCTGGAACTGGAGTTCTCCTGGAATTGGAATTACAGACGGTTCTCAGCCACCATGTGGGTGCTGGGGATCGATCCCGGGTCCTCTGCAAGAGCAGTTGGTGCTCTTAACCGCTAGGCTATCTCTCCAGCCCCCAAGCTGATCTTTCTTTCTCTCTTTTTGCTAAGAATTAGGACCAGGGCCACCTGCATGTTAAGCAAAGTAGTGCTCTATCACTGAGCTACATACGCTACCAGTTATAGTTCTAAAACCTTAGGCTTTAGTTTTTAAAAGATTTTTCAGGTTAGAGAGATGCTAAGTGATTGAGACGACTTGCTGTTCTAGAGGACCTGGGTTCAATTTGCAGCATCCACATGGCAGCTAACATTCTTTAATCCAGTTCCAGGGGATCTGATGCCTTCTTCTAGCCTCTGTAGGCATTGCACACACTTGGTACACTAACATGCCAGCAAAATACTCAATTTTTTTTTTTTTTTGGTATTTTTTGACACAGGATCTCCCTTTTAGTCCCAGCTGACCTGGCGCTTACTCTGTAGACCAGGCTGGCCTTGAACTCACAGAGATCCACCTGCCTCTGCCTCCCGTGTGCTGGGATTAAAGGTGTGAGCCACCATGCCTGGCTCAATTTTAATGCTTAAAAAAAAAAAGCAGTGTGGTGGTGCACACCTTTAATCCCAGCGCTTGGGAGGTAGAGGCAGGCATCCGCCTGTGATGTGAATTCAAGGCCAGCATGGTCTAAATAAAATAAAAATAAAAAACTTTTTGAAGGGCCTGAGAGCTGGCTCAGCAAGTTATGGGCACTGTCTGCTCTTGCAGAGGTCCCAGGTTCGAGTTCCAGCACCCACATGGTAGCTAACAACCATCCATAACTCCAGTTCCAGGGGAGTCCAACACCACCTTAAACCTCTGCAGGCACTGCATACATGGGTGCACTTACACATGTAGGCAATATACTCACACACATAAAATATTAAAAGATTTTTCCTCTATGTTTATTACAAATATGCTCACATGCATATACATGCAAGGGGTACATGTACCATGGCACACAAGGGTGTCAGAGGACACCCTCTACAGAGTTGTCCTCCCTCTATGGTATAGAACCTGAGGATTGAACTGTCATGCTTTGTGACAAATGCCTTTACCCACTGAGTCATCTCAAAATCCCTTAAATTTTAGTACAAATGTGTGTGTATATTTGAGTGTGCCATGGCACACTTGAGGACAGAGGACAATTTTGTGGAGTTGTCAGGCTTGGTGGCAAGTATCTTTACCTGAGACACCTCACCAGCCCCAATCAACTTACTATGTTTGACCTGTGTGTATGCAGGCATGCCTGAGGATGGGTGTGGGAACCAAACCTGGGTCCTGCAAGAACAGCACGTGCTCTTATCTGCTGAGTCATTTCTCCAACCCCTAACCTTAGTTTTTGTTTTGTTTTGTTTTTTTTTTGGGTCTTTTCGAGACAGGGTCTCCCTGTAGCCCTAGCTGGCCTGGAACTCACTCTGTAGACCAGGCTGGCCTTGAACTCACAAAGATCCGCCTGCCTCTGCCTCCTGAGTGCTAGGATTAAAGGCATGCGCCACCATGCCCGGCTCTAACCTTAGTTTTTGAGGAGCATTTGGTGTCATCTTTTTTTCTCTTCAAATTAGAAAACACTACCACCCAAGTTTAAATAGGTGGATCAGTGGTCTACCTCACTTGCCAGGTCAGTCCATTAGATACTCCCAGGTCAGTCCGTTAGATACTCCTGGACATCCTACAGAATTACTGATAAGTCTGTATGTTCTTCCAACATGCATACACACTAGGAAGATTCTAACACCCAAGATAATGCTATTGTTTCTTTGCTTATGCTAGTCTTTTCCTGTTTTTACCTGTTTCCATCAGTTCTACTTTTAACCTTTAGGTGAAGGTGTTTTTTTTTTTTTTTTTTTTTTGTCTTCTTGAACCAAGGCCCACTGGAGCCAGTAGCTTAGCTACCAATTATCTCAAAGAGATCTGCTTCATCTGCCACCCATGCACTGGGATTGAAGCCATGCACCACCACATCTGGCCCAAGACAACTCTTTGACTCAAAAAGTTTTCCTAACAGTTTTCAAACCTTAGCTTTTGAATGTTTGCCTGAGTAGTCTTCTCTCTCAGCAACTAGCAGAAACTGAGGACACTGTTAGACATTGGGGGGTGGGATGGAGCACAGCTGTGGCAGTTGTATGCTGAAAAGGAAGCTTCTTTTTTTTTTAATTTTTTTTTTTGTATGTGTATGAATGTACTGTCTGCATGTAGGTTTGTGCACCCGTGTCGTGCAATGCTGCGGAGGTCAGAAGAGGGTCTCGGATTCCCCTGGAACTGGAGTCAAAGACTGCTCTCAGCTGCCATGTGGGTGCTGGGGATTGAACCCAGGTCCTCTAAAAGAGCAGTCGGCGCTCTCAACCACTAGGCCATCTCTCCAGCCCTTGGGGGGAAGCTTCTTGAAGGTAGTCCAGATCCCATTCTGGTGCTCACTAGCCATAAGACCTGGAGCAGGATTCTTGCCTGAACAGTTTCCTTTTCTGTATTGTGAGGATCAAGTGAGTTCACCTATGTGTTTGAATGTCTACACCATCACCTTTGCACATAGAGAGCACTGTAATCACTGACTGCTACAATGCTGATTTGGACTTCTCCAAGGAGAAGTGCCCCTGTCATACTTACCTGTTGTGGCTAGCCAGAGCTTTCCCCAATGGACGTCACCGCCAAGCAACTTTCTTTAGCACAGATCTCAGTTCTACTCCAACCATTAGCATATTTAATGGGGCCCTCCAGTGGCCCCTGTGGTACTGTCCCCAGCCCACTCTGAGGTCCGCACACCATGGGCACGGACTCGATACAAGCATGTAAAACGTGGATGGCCCCAGTTGCTTAGAATCTGAATCTTCACCTTGGGAAAGGCAGATGGAGGGTCATTCTAAGGAGACAAATGGTTCATGCCAACAACTGCTCTGCCGAGACTGTCCTCCCCGTCCGTGCTTCCTGCCCCACTGTACTCTCATCCCCAGAGACAAACACACCTGTAAGTGGAAAGTTTGAATTTCAGATTTCTGCACATCAAAGGTGAATTTCCCCAAGAAAACTTCAGTCTCATCATCATCCTGGAGGCCCTGGTGGGTGAGGAGTATATGGAGAAAGAGTAAGGCACAAGAGAGGGGAGGACAAACCTTGGTTGAGGATCTGTGTGTTCACCTGCTAGATGTTCTGATGGCAGGTTGCTTAGTGTGGAATGTAGGCTCTAAGAAACCAAGTAAACCTAGGAGTGGAGGAAGGCAGGTGCATCTCTGAGTTCAAGGTCAGCCTGGTCTATCTACATAGTTACAGGCTAGTTGGGACTACATAGTAAGACCCTGTCTCAAAATAAAACAAACAAAACCAAGGAATAGCCAGGACTTCAGCACCAGGGAGACTAAGATGGGAGGATTGTGAGTTTTGCTGGTCAGCTTGGGTGGCATAGATTGACTCCTGTCTTAAGCAAACACAAAAAACTGGTCAGTGGTTTGACCTTGAGCGAGGGATCTTCAGAGCACTTTATGTGTATGAGTGTTTTACCTGTATTTATGTAAGTATGCCTAACATGTGTGCCTGCTTCCCAAAGAGGCCAGAAGAGGTTTGTTGGATTTCCTGGAAATGGAGTTAAGGATGGGTGTGGGCCATTGTGTGGGTGCCGGGAACCAAACCTGGGTCCTCTGGAAGAACAGCAAGTGCTCTTATCTGCTGAGTCATTTCTCCAACTCCTAATCTTAGCTTTTGAGAGCACTTGGTGTCACATCTTGTTTTCTCTTAAGACAATGATAATTAACAGATTATATACCCCAAAATACTGTGTGTAAAGTGCTGAGTGCAGAGTAGAGCTCAGTGAGCTAAACTTAATATTTGGATATGGTTATTAGGAGCTTTTACAACCTATAGCAGCCCTGTGAGGCAAGTGATGTGTGTCTCCTTTATAGATGAACAAAGACGAAATCCTGGCAATAGTTCTCAAGGCTGCCTAGTGCTTCCTAAACAAAATCCCCACCTCCTGGCCTCAGCCCCACTCACAAAGACTGCAAAGTCCCTGGGGGCGCTGCTGGCTCCTCCTGTGTGTGCCACGCTGGGAGGAGGATGCTGCAGGGTCACGTCACTTAACTGCACACTGCCAGGCAGTCGGATCACCACCTGGCCCTGGTCGCCTTCAAAAGCCCAGCAATTTCCAGGGAACACGTCTGGCTGTGGAGTTTCGTGAGGGGTGGACCACCAGGAGAGAAGACAAGGATAGAGGAGAGACAGCCACATAAAAAGACTCTGCCCTAAAGTTTTAAAGGACCGATGAACACAGAGACTGCAGCTTGGCCCAGGGCTCCCCTCCCATACCAGATTCCTCTCAAGGCAAGTCCCCAGCACTTCCAGATGTCCAGTTTAACCTTATCTGGAGCTTGGCAGGAGCCTTACCCAGGCCATGGCAGATCCTGCCTCCAACAGGGCACCTCCTGAAGCCAAACTCACTTCAGTTCCAGATCTGCCTCCACTGAGCTGATTCTTGTCCTTACCCCCCCCCCCATGGTACTATCCCCAGGACCCTGGTTCCAGGCCCACCTCCAATATGACTGAGGGTGGGCGGGCATAGTTCCAGAAGCTCAAGCGATTCCAGAAGTAGGCAGTGTTCGTGTCCTCATAGTCATGGGATGTCTTCTCTAGGTCAATGGAGGCTCCTGGACCAGAGAGAAGTCATTTTCAGGGGACCTTCCAACAACTGGATAGAAGGTCTGCCTGACAGTCATTCCCGCCTCTTACCCACAGAGCTCAGTGCGTAGTCTGGTTTCTGCACGAAGTCCTCATTCAGCCTCTGGAACACCAGCTTGGCCACTCTCTGAGGACGGAGAGAACAGATACAGAGGGTTGCAGGCTGGTGTTACAGATGGGCCGGACTCAGGAACTCAGGCTTCAGGGATGGACCTTAAAAGCTCCAGGTGGGGGCGGGGGGCTAGAGAGATGGCCTAGCGGTTAAGAGCGCCGACTGCTCTTGCAGAGGACCTGGGTTCAATCCCCAGCACCCACATGGCTGCTGAGAACAGTCTTTAACTCCAGTTCCAGGGGAACCCGACACCCGCTTCTGACCTCCAAGACATTTCACGACGCGGGTGCACAGACCGCAGTACACTCATACACTTAATAAATAAATAAAAATTAAAATAAATAAATAACAATTAAAAAATAAATAAAAGCTCCAGGAGAGGTCCCTGCAATGGCGATCTAGGATCCTGTTGTCCCAGGACCTAGGGTGCAGGATCTACTTGGGGTGTCCCCCACTAGGTCCCTGCACACCCTCACCGGAGCTCACCTCACTGTGGGCTGCACGCACGTTAGACACTTCCTTGTGGAGTTTATTCAACTCGGCCTGCAGCTGCTGCAGCTGCTGCCCCTGGAAGTGCAGGCGCTGATGGTACTGGCTGGATGGAGAGGTTGGCTTAGTGAAGTTGGCTCCCTGTCCACCCGCTGTTACCACCCCAGCTGCCCTCTTTACCTTAAAGTCAGCATCTCCTCAGGTTCCTGTTGGGGGAGAGGGGAACAAATAAGCCCTGCTCAGCTCTGCTCCCCTTCTCCCAGGCCAGCCTGGAGCTCTTTCCCCAGGCCTTGCTGGCTGAGGACTGCAGCCTCTCAAGCTATTCAGACACTGAAGTTCCTTGCCCGGGGCTTCCTTAGGATTAGCCTCCCACATTTCACCCTCCCAGCAGCCCAGGGGCTTCCCCCAACTTCCACCCACCCCAGGGCAGTCTCCTCAACTCACATTCTCCAAAGGAGGGACCAGATACAGGAGCCCCCACCAGAGTGCTAGAGAAGAGGAAGATGGGTGAGGGTCGTGAAAAGGGGGCAGGGAAGAAAGCGGTGTGGACTTGCAGGGTGGTGGCGGGATGGTGGGGCAGTTAGGGGAGCCTGAGCAGAAATCAGTAGAGCCGCTGAGGGGTACAGTGAGACAGGAGCTGGATTCGGCCACAAACCTAAATAGCTCTGGGGCCCCAGAGAATCGCCACCCCTCACCTGCCAGGAAGACGCTCAGGAGCCACACGGCGGTGAACAGGAAGCGGACAGAGCAGACCTCCCTGAGGAACCGGGGCAGAGGCTGATGCTCATAGGCCCCACTCAACCCCCAGCCTCGACCCCAGGGTCCTAGACCCCGCTCCTGCGAACACGACTCCACCAGATCCGAATCAGCTCAGGCCTGACCTGCCTGGCCGGCCCGGTCCTGCTCCCCCTGCCCTGGGCCACCCCAGACCCTCCCTCTGACCTGTACACACTGACCAGCGCGTCTCCTGCCAGGGATAAAAGCACGCTCAGCACCTGGAAGAAGAGGCCTGCGGGCGGGAGAAGCGGCTCAGAGGGCGCGAGGCGCCGGGGCGGGTGCTGCAGGTCCACGAGGGGCTTCGGGGGAGCGGGAAGGGCCCGGGACGCAGAAGGCGAGGGGGGCAGGAGAACGAGCTGAGGACATGCGGACCCGGGCTCGGGCGAGAGCATTCGGGTTCCGGGAGCCGAGCTCAGAGGGGACCTGGGCTCTGTCGGGAGCACTAGGGTTCCGAAGCGGAGCCGAAGGGGTTCAGGGCTGGACACTCAGATCCGACTCGGGTTTCGGGAGCCGAGCTCAGAGGGGATCTGGGATGGACACTCGGACCCGGCTCGGAGCACTTGGGTTCCGGGAGCCAAGCCGGAGGGGTTCGGGAACCGAGCCGGATGGGATCGCGGCTGGACACTCGGACCCGGCTCGGGTGGAAGCACTCGGGTTCCGGGAGCCGAGCCGCAGGGTCAGTTCGAAGCCGGGGTCAGAGGGGATCGAGGCTGGCCTGGCGCGTACTCAGCAAGTTCTTGGACAGCCGCGGGGAAGGCATCTCCGGCCTCAGATCCAGGGTCGGGAGTAGGTCGAGCTGCTCCTCAGAGACTACGGAAGACCCAGCCAGTTCTGCGGGAGCCCAAGGGCTCCATTGAGGTCGCGTGCACCGCAGCCCTCTCTTTCCCCAGGGCCCCGGCTCCTGAGCTGAGCGTCAAACAGCCAGGCAGCCTCCAAACAGGCTTGGTAGAGCCGCACCGCCCCGCATCCCTGACGCTGAGCCGCTGAGGCTCAGGCGGGGAGACCCACCCTCTGGCGAGCAACGCCCCGTAGCTACTGTAGCCACTCACGCCGCCGCCGGCCCCTCACAGGACCGCCCATGGGACCGAGGATCTGCCCCCAAGGACTCGTATGTAGCGCGCCCCCCTCTGGCGCCAGACGGAAGAGCATCCTTGGTCCAATCTAGGCCCCGCCCCGCCCCGCCCCGCCCTCTCGCTCCCCCGGGTTCGACCCCGCCCGCACTCGAGGCCCCGCCCCTCACGGTTGCCGCGCCACAGGCTGTCTGCCCATTGTGGCTCCGAGTTCCCAGCTTCGGCCGAGTGCTTCCTGCCCATGTGTCTCCTCCGGGCACTCCTGGGCTCAAGGCTGGCTCACCACCGCTCGAGGCCCGGGCCCTTCTGCCTTCGGGCTCCCGGAGCTCTGGCCCGGGAGCCCGGCGTCCATGGCTGTCCCTGGAAGTCGTGTTGTGGGAACTATTGCTGTTCTCGCTGTAGAAGTTGGGTGTGTGCTTGCGAGTGGACGCGGCCGAGCCGGGGGGAGGGGGGCTCCGCCGCATCCTGACCTGGGGCCCGCTGCTGCCGTCACAGTGGAGTCGCGTCACAGAACCGGCCGTGACAGCGGGAGCCAGGGCCGGCCCTCGAGTTTTCTAATCTTTTTGTTTATGATTTCTCCTGTGTGCGCTTGTTCCTGTGCACGTCCATGCACGTGGGGGCCAGGGGTTGACGTCAGGTTTCTTCCTCTATCGGGCCCCCTTTTGTGGTGGGGGCCCTCTTTTGTGGGGTGTGTGTCTGTGTGTGCACGTGCGCGTGCAGGTGCTCTCCAGGAGACCAGAGATTGACTTAGATTCCTTCCTCTATTCTCCTCTATTAAAAGATTTTTTGGGCTGGAGAAATGGCCTGGTGGTTAAGAGCGCCGACTGCTCTTGCAGAGGACCCGGGTTCGATCCCCAGCACCCACATGGCGGCTGAGAACCGTCTTTGGCTCCAGTTCCAGAGGAATCCGACGCCCTCTTCTGACCCCTGCGGCATTGCACGACACGGGTGCACCAACTTGCATGCAGACAGTACATACACATAAAAATAAATAAAATTAAAATAAAAATAGCAACATTTAAAAAAGGAGTTAAAAGAAAGATTATTTATTCTTATTTTATGTGTATGAGTGTATTTTTTAAAATTTTATTTATTTCTGTATGTGGTGAATGTACTGTCTGCATGCAAGTCTGTGCACCCGTGTCGTGTAATGCCTCGGAGGTCAGAAGAGGGTGTCGGACTCCCCTGGAACTGGAGTTCTCCTGGAATTGGAGTTTCAGACGGTTCTCGGCCGCCATGTGGGTGCTGGGGATCGAACCCGGGTCCTCTGTAAGAGCGGTCGGCGCTCTTAACCGCTAGGCCATCTCTCCAGCCCGTGTATGAGTGTATTGTCTACATGTATCTAAGTGCACCCGTGTCCTGCAAGGCCCGTGGAAGTCACAAAAGCCTCGAATATCGCGGAACTGGAGTTTACCGTCGGGGGTGGGGGTGGGGGTGGGGATGGATATTAGTCGCCATATGGGTGCCTGGAATTGAACCCCAGTCTTTGCAAAGATCACTCATGCTCTTACCGCTGCAGGGCCATCTTCCCAGCCTCTCTCCGCCAATCCCTTTTTTTGAGACAGGGTCTTTTTTTTTTTTTTTTTTTTATTTTTGGGTCTTTGGCGCACAGCTGGACATAGAGCACGACCTGAACCGAGTTTCCTCAGCGCACCACTCCCACTTTAAGTTTGAGATAAGGTCTTAAGTATTTGGTTAGACTAACCACCCGGGCACCAAGTCCCAGGGGTCATCATGCACGGTCCTGGAACCTACACCAGAGCTGGGATTAATGCCAGAAGCCTTCTCCCAGCCCCTTGTTTATGTACCTGTGACACAAGGTCTTGGTATGTATCCCTAGCTGGTGTGGTAGCTGGCTGTGTAGCCCAGGATGATTCCAAAATCAGGACAGTACTTTGCCTCTGCCTCCCAAGTGCTGGGATTCCTTATGCCTACCTGTGATACCCAACTAGAATGCTTATGAGGATGGGGATTTCAGGGGCTGGTTTGTTCACTTCTGTACCCTCTAGCACCTTGAGAGGACTAGCCAATAGTGAATGTCAGACATTTGGGGAGGAATGAGGACTTAGGAGGAGCAGAGCATCCTTTGGGGCACTTTGAACTTTTTCTTTATTTAATTTTTTTTTTTTTTTGGTCTTTTTGAGACAGGGTCTCCCTGTAGCCCCAGCTGTTCTGGTTCTGGAACTCACTCTGTAGACAGGCAGGCCTTGAACTCCAAGATACGCCTGCCTCTGCTAGGATTAAAGGCCATGTGCCACCAAGCCCCGGCCAGTAAATATTTTTTATAAACTTTTTTTTTTTGGTCTTTACTAAGAACGGGGTCATCCCTACAAGCCCAAGCCTGGCTAAACTTGCTATGTAGACCAGGCTAGCCTTGAACTCAGAGAGTTCTGCCTTTGCCTCCCAAGTGCTGGGATTAAAGGCATGTGCCACCACGCCTGGCAAGAGCACTCTTAGAGAAGACCTGGGTTTGATTCACAGAACCCTATGGCTGTCAACCGTCTGTAACACCAGTGCCGTGGAATCTGTTGCTCTATTCTGGTCACTTTGGGCACTGTATAACACAGGTGCACTTACATATATGCAGACAAAACATTCATACACATAAAATTATTAAATTTTAAAGGACAACAGCTTGCCTATCTTGTTTCTAGTCTGTGTGGGAGTTTTGTTTTTAGTAGGGATTTTTTGTGGTTTTGTTTTGTGTGTTTGGGGTTTGGTTGATTTTTCGCGAGACAAGGTCCTCTGTAACCACAGGCTGGGCCTCAAATTCGCTATGAAACTGATTTACTAAGTCAGTTTTTGTTTACTGTGATAAGAACCTGACCAAGACAACTTATTGAAAAAAAAAAAAGAACAGTTTAGCAGGGCATGGTGGTGCACGCCTTTAATCCTAGCACTTGGGAGGCAGAGGTAGGTGGATCTTTGTGAGTTCAAGGGCAGCCTGGTCTACAGAGTGAGTTCCAGGACAGCCAGGGCTACAGGGAGACCCTGTCTCGAAAAGACCAAAAAAAAAAAAAAAAGTTTATTTGTGCTTATAGTTCCAGAGGGAGCTCCATAATGCCCGGGGAGACATAGCAGCAGGGGCCTGTTGTAGGAAGCTAGAAATCACATTTCCATCCACACGCTGGAGGTACAGAGCAAACACATGACACTCACAAAGCCTACCCCCAGTGACATACTTCCTCCAGCAAGAGTCCAGCTCCTCAAGGATCCAGAACTTCCCCAAACAGCACCACCAACCAGAGACCCAGTATTCAAAATTATGAGCCTATGGGGGACGTTTCTCATGCAAACCACCACACTGAGATGGACTTGAACTTCTGATCCTCCATCTCCACCTCACAAGTGCTGAAATTACAGGCATTAACCACCATGCCTGATTGATGGGTACTAGGCATCAGACCTATGGCTTCCTGCATGCTTGCGAGTATTCTACAAACTGAGCTTCATTTCCAGCCCCCAGTGTTAATACTGAGATGCAAAAGCTGAAGCACAAGAACCATTTTAGGTCAAACTGCATAAGATCTAGTTCTGATGGTCTAATGTTATCTGTTGCTGCTGTCCTATATTCTTTGTATTCAAGCCAAACTGAACAAATCCCATGTCCCTGAGCACCCTTCCTTCCTTCCACGGAATGAGTACTTGTCTCCATTTCCCACTTCTGCCTTCCAATTAAAAAAAAAATATTTTAATTAAAAAATATTTTCATTTTATACGTATGAGTGCTTTTCCTGGATGCATACCCATGGTTGCAGCACTCATGGAGGCTAGAAAGGGGGGTCAGAACTCTTGGAACTAGAATTAAGGGCAGTCGTTTAGCCCTCACATGTGGGTGCTGGGAGCTGAACCTGGGTCCTCTGCACGAGCAGCAAATACTTTTAACGGTCAAGCCCTGTCTCCAGCCCCAGACCTCACTTTTAACACGTTCCTCTTCAGGAAAGTATCTGCCCTTCCACCTCAGAGATTCCTAGTCCTGACCCTTTCCTACTGTGACAGTAACTAAGATATATTATTTCTAGGCTGTATTATCATTAGAGTCTATGGAACTTACGGAAAACTGAGAATCCATTGGATTCACCTCTCTTTGGTGAAACCTCGTCATTTGTGGATCCCCACATGTTCTGCACATAGGAAACATAGCAAAAATAATTTGTGGATCCCCACATGTTCTGCACATAGGAAACATAGCAAAAATAATTTATGCCAGCAAGATAGCTCAGTGAGTGAAAATGCTAGCTGCCAAGCCTGACATCTGGATCTGCTCCCGAGGCCATGCATGGCGGAAGTAGAGAACTGAGTCTTGCACATTGTTCTCTGACTTCTACACGTCATTGCGGTATGCGCGCATGTGTGTACACATAACTTTTTTCAAAACACTAGTATTAAAATATAGCTGGGCATGGTAGTGCACGTCTTTGATCCGGGAGGTAGAGGCAGGCAGATCTCTGTGAGTTCAAGGCCAGCCTGGTCTACCGAGTGAGTTCCAGGACAGCTGGGGCTATAGGGAGACCCTGTCTCAAAAGACAAAAATTAAAAAAAATAAAAGTATCTTACATGCATTAAAAAAAAATAATGGCCCTTAATCAAGGCCAACAGTTTGTTGCATCTGTTGGTTTCAAGCAGGTGCCTGAAGAAATGTCTTTCTATGGTCTGTTGGCCATTTCAGAAATTTGGAAATGTAATGGTCAATTCATTAGAAAGAAACATGTAAAAAGAAAAATAATAATAATAAATAAGCCGGGCATGGTGGCGCATGCCTGTAATCCCAGAAGGCAAAGTCAGGTGGGTCTCTGTGAAATTGAAGCCAATTTGGTCTACATAGCAAGTTCTGGCTGGGGGCTACAGGGAGATGCTATCTCAAAACACCCCAAAATATTAATAATAACTGTGTGGCTATGAAATGTCCAATACGTGGATATCATTACCTAATATTAATTCAGATTATGAGATACATTCATTCCTTTATTAAGCTTAATTACTGCATGACTGTTAACAGTTATTAATTTAAGATAGGGGTGGGTGAGATGACTCAGCGTGTAAAGCCACTTGCCACAAACCCTGAGGACCTGAATTCAATCTCTTGACCCTTATCATGCCAGGAGAGTACTGACTCCCACAAGTTATCCCCTGACCTCCACATGCACACTAAGGCATACACATTATTACTGCCCCCATCCAAAATTAATAAGGAGAGATGGCTCAGTGGTTAAGAGCACTGACTACTTTTGCAAAGAAACAAGATTGGGTTCCCAGCATCCATGTGGTGGCAAACAATGGTCTGGACCTACTGTTCCAAGGGATCTGATACCTTCTTCTGGCCTATTTGGGTACTGCATGCACTTGGTACACTTACATATATGCAGGCAAACACTCATACACATTACATAAATAAATAAATTTTTCAAAACAAAGCTCTGCCAAGGGGCTGGAAAGATAACTCAGAAATTTAAAATTCTGCTCCTGTAGAAAAACAGAGTTTGGGGGCTGGAGACATGGCCTAGTGGATAAGGGCGCTGCTGCTCTTGCAGAGGACCCGGGTTCGATCCCCAGCACCCACATGGCTGCTGAGAACCATCTTTAACTCGAGTTCCAGGGGAATCCGACACCCTCTTCTGACCTCCGAGGCATTGCATGACACGGGTGCACCAACCTACATGCAGACAGTACACTCATACACATAAAAAATAAATAAAATTTGAAAAAAAGAAAAAGTAAAACAGAGTTTGGTTACCAGCAGCCATGTTGAGCAGTTCAAAACTAC
Source organism: Rhizomys pruinosus (assembly GCA_009823505.1). Classification (NCBI taxonomy): domain Eukaryota; kingdom Metazoa; phylum Chordata; class Mammalia; order Rodentia; family Spalacidae; genus Rhizomys; species Rhizomys pruinosus. The sequence goes on along the minus strand of VZQC01000091.1, from coordinate 128,434 downwards.
CTGTAGCTCCAGACCCTGGTACTCTGCTGCCCTCTTCTGGCTTCCAAAGGCACCTGCATACAGATGCACACAGACACACATATACATAAATAAAAAATAATAAAAACCTTAAAAACTAAGCTAGGAGATTTATATACAGAAAAGTACATACATAGTTAATTTTTATAGTCTAAGTTGAAGGTCTGTAGACTTTATAAAGCTCATCTATTATCTAGTACTCCAACTTAAAGACCTCTGGTTAAGAAGCACAAAGCAGGCTGGAGAGATGGCTCAGTGGTTAAGAGCGCCAACTGCTCTTGCAGAGGACCCAGGTTCGATTGATTCCCGACACCCATGTGGTGGCTAAGAACCACCTTTAAGCCAGGTGTGGTGGCACACACCTTTAATCCTAGCACTCGGAAGGCAGAGGCAGACGGATCTCTGTGAGTTCAAGGCCAGCCTGGTCTACAGAGAGAGTTCCAGGCCAGCTGGGGCTATAGGGAGACCCTGTCTCAAAAAAAAAAGCACTAAGGACAAGTACTACATGTAAGCTAAGGATGCATTGGACTCTCCATTATTTCAATAAATGTGTTGAATGCTTGTGGCACTAACATAGGGGTTAAGGAATTAATTTTTTTACCCCATCTACTCATTCAAGCAGTATTTTTGTTGTTATTTTTGTTCTGTTCTGACACAAGTCCTATCACTATGTACCTCAGGCTAGCCTTGAACTACAGATCCTCTGCTTTAGCTTTCCATGTATTCAGATTACAGGTGTGTTCTACCATGCTGGGCCTCGTGTTTTGAGGGTCTACTGTGTGCTACATCCTGAACTGAGTATTGAGAACACAGAATAAAAAACATCATGAGGTCTATGCTCTTGAAGCCTCATAAGCTAGCAGGGACCAGACAAAGTTTCTGTCTTCTCCATCTTTACTCTATCCCAATTCCCACCCTGTAGGAACAGGCTAAAGGCTGAAGCATGCTGCCAGTTTGCAGCTGGTCCAGGCAGATCAGACCGTGCTAACAACAGGACCTTCCTTCAGCTCTCAGTCCTTCCTCTAACTCTACCCTTGACCTCCAATCCTGCCCCCACCCCCTCGTGTGTTTGACTAAAGGGAAGGGATTGCTGAACCTGCTGGGTAAGTCCAGTGAGTCATGGGCAGCTCAGGTGGGCAGAAGGGCAAGAGAGAAGACTGAAGGCCAGTGGCTCTGAGACCATGGCTCTGACTGTGTGTGTGAGGCGCTTAACAGGGCTGCCGGGCACCCACGACCGACAAGTGAGGCTCTGCTTTCGTGGTAAGACTTCCATGGATGCCCTAAGGGTCTTTGGAATTGCAGAGCTCCGGATTTTTCAGCCCCTAGACCTCCGGCTTAAATCCTGGCTGTCTTACAGCCCATTTACCTTTTCCTCAGCTAGAGAGCTTCAAACCTCTAAGTGTGAATCAGGGGGTACTGGACCAAGGGGGGGGGCAGGTGATTTTTTTTTTTTATGTCTGTATAGGGGCCGATAAATAACTAGTTTCAGTTTTGAGCAGGCTTTACCCAGAAAACAAGGAAAATTCACTGTGGCAGAGAAGCAGATGTTGGTGAGGTCAGTACTGTTGGTCCCCTGGCTGGAGAGAAGCTAGTCTATTCTCTTTCCAGGTCCATCTAGTAGCAAAAATGTTCATTCCTGGGCTTGGGGAAGTGCCATCTCAAGAGCAGAAGGATTAGTTTTTGGTTGGTAGTTAGCCCCAGATCTGCCCAAGTTTGGCGTCAACTCCACATTGCAGGGGTTTGTAATAGGTTTGGGAGATCAGTGCTAGAGATATCCCCAAATTTGGCGGGCTGACTTCTATTTTAGGGTTGGGAATATGCTCTGGAGGTTGGGTGTCAGGCTTAGCCAAACACGGTGTCTCGAGCTTCCTTCTATCTGTAGCTGTTTCGGTGGCCTCACTATGGCTCTCCACTGGCTGGGGAGAGTCTGTCTGTAACGGTGGTCAACTGTAGCCGTGTGTTCAGCCCCAGGTGAGTAACTCTAGAGGAGACCTGGGAGTGCCTTGGTGCCATTTTCCTGGGTCACCCTTCTGCTCCATGCCATTCTTCTAGGCCTCTGGGGACCCTGGTGATATCCCTACAGCAGCTACAGAATGCTGGGCATTTGGTACTGCGAGAGGCCCTAGTGGATGAGAAGCTTCGAGTATCCCCGGTAAGCTGCCAGTCTGTCATCCTCAAGCCCGAGTGAGACTCCCTAGATAGAGGGTGGGATTTAACTGTAGAGGAAGATTTGAGCCACACTGGAGTAGCAGCAAGCCTCCCACCCCCACACGCCTTTACTGCAGCTCCTGTTTGTGTCCTGAATGGGCCAGCAACAGAAACATTCACAACACTGAGCCCCAAGGGTGTGGTGAGTG
>VZQC01000091.1:116059-123559 GCA_009823505.1 Rhizomys pruinosus | reverse complement strand
TTGCTAGCTCAGAGCTGATCATCCCCAATGTGGGCTTCCAGGAGCTGGAGTAAGTATGTGCGGTGATCCCGGGTCACTAGAGTTAGATTCAGTGCCTGGGATTATGGTTGAGTCAATCACAAGGGCAGAGGTCGATCCTAGAATCAGGACTGGGATCTGGAATTAGAATGATCTCAGGGTTAGGAATGAGTCCTGGGAAGAGTGGGATCAATCCGAGGGTCAGAGTTCCAACACAAGGTAAGCAAGAAGGAATGCCCAGAGATGGGTGACAGGTCCTAGGCATGTCCTTTGAGGGCCTTTCCTGTCAGGCCTGAAGAGGCCCGGCTGGAGCGGCGGGCAGCAGCTCTGGGCCGCAGGCTAGCTCGAAGCCTAGGAACACAGGATGATGAAGAAAATGATCTGGACCTTGAGTTGGAGTTGGACCTGGAGGATGAGCCGGATGTGGAGCTTTCTGGGGTGGTGCTCAGCCCCCTCAAGAGGTAACTTGTGCCACCACATGCACCTTCTCCCACACCCTGCTACTGAGTCAGTCTCAAACTCACACACATGAGCCCACACCCATACACATTCACAGACACCGGGGTGGAAGCTGGATGGATATCTTGGGATCAAGGATTATTCACTTATAGGCAAAGACACTGGCATATGCAAGGTCAGTTGGACTGGTTCACACATTGGTTTGTATTGAAATTTGATTAGGCAAGTTTTGGCTGTTGTTTAAGTGAATGGTGCAGCTTTGATCAGAGTATTGGCACTTAGCAGATGCTCGATCAATTTTTGTTGAGCAAACAAATGGCTTCAGGACTCTGGGAATGAGTCAAAAATTTTAATTTATTTTAATTAATTTATTTATTGATCTTTTTTGAGACAGGGTCTCCCTTTAGTCCCAGCTGGCCTGGAGCTCCCTGTGTAGACCAGGCTGGCCTTGAACTCAGAAATCCACCTGCCTCTGTCTCCAGAGTGCTGGGATTACAGGCGAGCACCACAACACCCAGCCAGGCTCCATTTTTATAATTTTATGTTTATGAGTGTTGTGCCTGCATGTATGTAAGTATATCCATGTTGTGCAATGCCCTCAGACAACAGAAGAGGGCATTGGATCCCCTAGAACTGGAGTTATGGATGGTTGTTAGTCATCATGTGGGTGCTGGGATTCAAAGCCAGGTCTTCTGCAAGGAACCAGTGCTCTTAACTGATGAGCCATCTTTCCACCCTAGTCAAATTCTTGATGTAGGCTTGAGATGGAGGCAAGGCAAGAACTCAGGGTCCAGAAGTTCAGAAGGGCCGGGCGTGGTGGCGCAGCTTTCGCTACGCCACTTGGTGAGTCAGTAGAGTGCAGGCGGATCATTTTGTGAGTTGCAAGGCCAGCTGGTCTACAGAGTGAATCCAGGACAGCTGGGCTCGCGATGACCCACAATGTCTCTGTAAATAGACATAAAAAAATAAATAAAAAAAAAAAAAAAAAAAAAAACGCAGTCAAAGGCAGGTAGGACCTCATTGCCATCAACCATATTGCAAGGGGTGGGGGGTTAGGGGGTTGGGGTTAGTGAGTGGGGTGGGTGGGGGGACGGGCTGACCCTAAGCCTCTCCGCAGCAGAGTTCCAGGCCTGGCCCGTGGACCCTTCCTGGTCTCCAGAACCCAGGACTTCCAGGTACTGCTCTCCTGTCTTTTTCCAATCCTCCTTTGCAGCCCCCCCCCCACCGCCCCCCAGCCCCTCAGGCAAGTCCAGTTTCCTTTCCTCCCTTTTCTACATCCTTTAGGTGGGTGTCACTGTGCTTGAGGCCCAGAAACTAGTAGGAGTCAACATTAACCCCTATGTGGCCGTGCGTGTTGGGGATCAGCGCAGAGTGACTGCTACACAGCGTGGAACCAATTGTCCTTTCTACAATGAGGTGAGACCAAGGAAGAGGGCAGGACTGAGAGAAGAATGGGAGGGACTCCGATAGGGCCTATCCCTGAAGAGGGCGGAGCTTGAGTGCAGGGGTGGGGGGGGGCAAGAATAGGTAGGGTGCAAAAGAGGCACCCAAGAATCGAAAGGACCCTGTTCTCTTCACAAACAAGGTGCCAGGCAAGTTGACAGAGTGCTTCAGGTCTAACCTCGCACCTCTCTAACCTATCTCACTCCACTTCAACCCAGTACTTTTTGTTCGAATTTCATGAGAGCCGGCTTTGCCTTCAAGATTTGCTGTTGGAGATCACTGTGAGTAGAGCTCGAAAGAGGTCAGGAAAGGGGAGATACCTACCTGGGCGTGATGGCATGTGCTTGTAATCCCAGCATTTGGGAGACTGAGGCTGGAAGATCACTGCGAGTTCCAGGCCCAGCCTTGGGTACAGAGTGAGATTCTGCCCGCCTCCCAAAAAGGGGGTGGGGGCTGCGGGATGCCGAAGCTCCAGGATTAACCATTCTCTCCCAGGCTTTCCATTCGCAGACCCTCCCATTTATGGCCACCAGGATAGGCACCTTCAGGATGGACCTGGGCATCGCCCTAGACCAGCCAGGTATTGAACTTCCGCTACAACTCGTTGGCACTAACAAAGACCCAGAAACGGATCTCTAGGCAGTTGCCTGAGTCTACCCCTGTGCTCTAACTTTTGAGCCCGGGTCTCCCCTTCAGGCTTACCTTTCCTGCACTCCTGGGAACCCCCAGCCATTGTCCAGTGCCCGGTCACTCAGTGCATCTCTTAGGTGTCCCCTCACCCCCTGGCCTGTCGCTCCATCCTCAGATGGCCACTTCCACCAAAAGTGGGCTCCTCTGCATGATCCTCGGGACACCCGCGCTGGGACCAAGGGCTTCGTCAAGGTCACCTTGTCTGTGAGGGCGCGCGGGGACCTTCCCGTTCCACTGCCACCGCCGGGCCCAGGAACCAGTGCAGACATCGAAAAGTGAGCCTGGGCGAGGCGGGAGTAGAGAACTGGACCAGGCGTGGCTTCGAGGCGCAGAGCGGCAGAGGGCCTGAGACTCTGGCTTCCCTACCAATCTGTGCTGGGCTCTTCCTAGGAACCTGCTCCTGCCGCGTGGGGTGCGGGCCGAGAGGCCGTGGGCGCGGCTGCGCGTGCGCGTGTACCGTGCAGAGGGGCTTCCCGCACTGCGCCCAGGGCTGCTGGGCAGCCTGGCCAGCGCCCTGCATGACCAGCATCTCTTGCTGGACCCCTATGTGCATGTGAGCTTCCTGGGGCAGCAGGTAAGTGGCTCCCCCTATGCTGCAGCTCAGTCTTTAAAAAAAAATATTTATGGGGCTGGAGAGATGGCTCATCCATAAGAGCACTGACTGCTCTTACAGAGAACCAGGATTCGATTCCCAGCACCCACAAGGCGGTTAAGAACCGTCTTTAAGCCTAGTGTGGTGGTGCACACCTTTAATCCCAGCACTCGGGAGGTAAAGGCAGGCGGATCTCTGTGAGTTCAAGGCCAGCCTGGTCTACATAGTGAGTTCCAGGACAGCTGGGGCTACAGGGAGACCCTGTCTCGAAAACATCAAAAAAATTTATTTACTTTTTCTGGGTTTGGTGGCATATGCCTTTAATTCCAGCACTTGGGAAGCGGAGGCAGGCAGATCTCTGTGACTTCAAGGCCAGCCTTGTCTACATTAGTGAATCCCAGACCAGCTGGGGCTACAGGGTGACCCTGTCTCAAAAACACCTCCCCCAATTTTTTTATTTATTACGAATGAATGTTTGCCTGCATGTATGTAAATGTACCACGTGGGTGCAGTGCCCACAGAGGCCAGAAGAAGGCATCAGATCTCCTAGAACTGGAGTTACAGAAGGTTGTGAGCTTCCATGGGGTGCTGAGAACAGAACCCAGGTCTTCTGCAAGATCAGCAAGTGCTCCTAATTGCTGAGCCCTCTCTCCAGCCCTATATATTTTAATTATGTGTATGCATGTGTGTCTGTGTGGGGCTATGTGCATGTGAATGTAGTTGTTCACAGAGGCCAGAAGAGGGCATCAGATCATCTAGAACTGGAGTCACAGGCAGTTGTGAGCCTCCTGATGTGTGTGCTGAGAACCCAACTCTGATCCTCTGCTAGAGCAGTGTAGGCACTTAACTGCTGAGCCATCTATCCAACCCCTATTTATTTATTTATTTATTTATTTATTTATTTATTTAGCCAGTCAGTCAGTCAGTCAGTCAGTTAGTTAGTTAGTTAGTTAGTTAGTTGGTGTATGTGTATGTGCATGTGTGTGGGTAGGGAAGAGCTAAGATGCGTGTGTGGAGGTCAGAGGATAACCTGTGGAGCAGTTCTCCCCTTTCACCATATGGGTCCTGTGTCTTGGCCATCTTGCTGGCCCTGCCGTTGAATCTCAGCACAGTGCTGACCTCTCTCCGCCCTTCTTGGCCTTGATGTCAGGGTGAGACATCAGTGCGTGGCAAGACAGCAGCACCCGAGTGGAATGAGCAGCTGAGATTCATGGAGCTCTTCCCACCCCTGACACGTAGCCTTCGTCTGCAGCTGCGGGATGACGCCCCCCCTTGTGGACGTGGCCCTGGCCACGCACGTGCTGGACCTGAAGCAGATCTCGAACCCGGGCCGTGCAGGTCAGCAGACCTGACCCGAACATGCCTCGGGTCCCAGGCGTCCTGCCTAGTATCAACATCCTCAGAACACAGGTCAGCTTGGCAGGCTGGGTCACCCCACAAAACGAGCTGCTCCAAGCCAGCCATGTCTTTTGACCATAATGAGCACCCCTAGTTTTACAAAATCCTGACCACAGTAACTGCTGGAGCCCTTTCAGGGAACTGACCTCACAGAAGTCTGCAGCCAGTACCCGAACTGTCACCCAGTCCTTTAGGAACACCCCAACCCAGGCTTTTCTTCAGGGCTCTGCTCCCTGCCCCCCCACCGCCCAGGGAAAGCCTGCACCCACCAGTCAGCGCGGTTAGTAGCTGACTTGGTTCAGAGATGTCCCCCGGGGGTTCTGCAGCTGTCTGTTACTGTCACACACACTTGTTCTCTTCCAAAACCGTGGTCCCCCTCCACTTCCCTAACTCCAGACCTGAAGGGTATAGAACACAGAGCAGTACCCACCTGGCCTGTGCTCGCCTATGAAACTCTGTTCTTGTTCTTCACAGCGGGGTTTAACCCCACTTTTGGTCCAGCCTGGGTGCCTCTGTATGGCTCACTCCCCAGCGGGGGACTCCGAGATGGTCTTCAAAGTCTCAACGAAGGCCTTGGGCAAGGCGTTTGGTTCCAGGGCTGACTTCTGTTAGCTGTGTCTATGGAGGTTTTTGAAGGCAGAACTGAACCTAAATCCTCCCAGGCCCCACAGGGGTCCAGATTGTCCAGACTAACTGGAAAGAAGAAGAAGAAGAAGAAGAAGAAAGCCAGGCAGGGTCAGAGCCCAACAGGGATTCTGCAGCAGGCGGACGCCAGCTCCAGTGCTGAAGGGCCTGAGATTCCTAGTGCAATGGAGGTGGAGGTGGAGGACTTGCTGCCTCTGCCAGAGGTGGGGTGCAATCACCCTCAGTTCTGGGGAGTGTAAATCCAGTCCCTAGCATTAGGCATCATGCAGCTGTTCTCAATTCGGGGTCTTAGGTGATGAGTTCAGTGTATGTGTACATGTGTGCCATTGTGTATAGATAGGTTGAGGTAGTGAGCCAGAGAGAACCAATCCCCTGAGCCACTGAGGGTGGTTGGGAGGGGGGTGACTGTCAGAGTAGAGAGGAAGGTAGGATACCCACAAGATACCTGATCTTTAGTTATCATGTCCTTCTGTGGGCATCGAAGCCAAAGATCAGGCTGCTTCCTGGGAGGCTAGGAGCTGACCCCAAACTCACTCTCTCCCATAGAATGCCCTGGCACCCTGTGAAGATTTCTTGCTTTTTGGGGTGCTCTTCGAGGCCTCCATGATTGATTCCTCATTGGCCAAGCAGCCCATCAGCTTCGAGATTTCCATTGGTGTGTGGTCTGAAGGTCATAGGTTTGAGGATGGTCTCTTTTGGTTCAGACTTTAACTATCTGGAAGGGTATTTGCCTTCAGGAAGGCTGGGTTTGCATCTCCTGAGGGAGAGGCTGTAAAGGGAAGGATCTGAGCCTCAGCTTGATGCTCTGACCCTTGATGCTCTTGTTGGGTGACTAGGTCATGCAGGACGCCGGGAGGATCATTTGGGCCGAGGGTCAAGGGCTGGTGAGGGAACGGAGGGCAGCACATTGGAGGCACAGCCTCTCTTGGATTCTGATGACAAGGGGTCGGAGGTGGAGAAGGAAGAGGAGCTGGGTACCCTTGCTCAGTGGCCTGAGCCCATGGATGGCAGTGGGTGAGTGCCCCCCCAGGTGACTTGCAGGAGGGTGTCGGGAGGTCCTCAAGCACCCAAGTTGCCCTAACCCTTCCCCACCCACTCTCTGTCTGGCCCAGGCCATACCTCTGTTTGCCTCTGCGTCACAGAAAGCCCTGCCTGCATGTGTGGAGCCGCTGGGAAGACTATACATGGCGCCTACATAGTAGTAACTGTGTGCAGAAAGTAGCCGAGAGGCTGGTGAGAGGAAGGCAGCGTCCACAGCAAGAGGCAGGGCCACAGAACACTGGGGAGACCAGATTTGAGGGCACTCCAAAGTGGAAACTAATGGTGCTGCCTAAGAAACCAGTATCTCCTGGATGCAGGGGTGGGGGGGAGGTGTACAGTTTCTAGGTGAACTTAGGGGAACAAAGTTGTGGCAGGATTTGGAATTATGGAACCCTGGAAAGGGGTGGATAAAGGAGCTGGGTGTATATTAATGGAGTGGAAACAGAGGGGTGGCAGAGAATTGGAGCTAGACTCTGATGGGGACAAAGAAGGGCCTGCGGAGAGTGATTGCAAGTAGGTAGGGTACTGGCCAGGGACCTTCAAGACTCTGACCCTCTCCCTGAACCCTTACAGGACCAGGGGTTGCAGGAAGTTGAGAAGATGCAACGCAGGTCGAGACTGGGTGCCTGCACATGGCTGAAGCAGGCTCTGGAAGAACTGGTGGCCAGGAGCTGGTGAGCTGAGAGCCAGTGCCTACGGCGGCGGGTGTCTAGACCAAGGGCAGCTTCAAGCTACTTCAACTATGACATTTTATTTATTTTTTTTGGGGGGGGGGAAGGGTGCACATGTATTAGGGTGCAGATGGGGTGGTCAGAAAATAACTTGGGGGAGTCGGTTGTCTTCTTCTTCCTATGGGTGCCAGGGCAGAACTCACATGATCAGTGTTGCCTTTCCTGCTGATCCATCAGCAGCCCAGCGTTGATGTGTGTTGATTGGAAGAAAGTGTTGGAAATCATGCATCCAGTTTGGTCATATAATGGTCCAGCACTCTTTTGGCCTGGTAGAGACTAAACCAGGGGTATAAACAAGTAGTTTCTGTTGCAGTCGGCTCTAGAGCTGGGCCAACAGTGCATTTTTTTTTAATTAATTTTATTTTATTTCTGTATGTGTATGAATGTACTGTCTGCATGCAAGTGTGTGCACCCGTGTCGTGCAATGCCACGGAGGTCAGAAGAGGGCGTCAGATTCCCCTGGAACTGGAGTTCTCCTGGAAT
>VZQC01000091.1:87251-115620 GCA_009823505.1 Rhizomys pruinosus | reverse complement strand
GAGGTCAGAAGACGGTCTCGGATTCCCCTGGAACTGGAGTTCTCCTGGAACCGGAGTCACAGACGGTTCTCAGCCGCCATGTGGGTGCTGGGGATCGAACCCGGGTCCTCTGCAAGAGCGGTCGTCGCTCTTAACCGCTAGGCCATCCCTCCAGCCCCCCAACAGTGCATTTTTAACTAGGTTGCAGGGGACAGTCATGTTGTTGGCTCATGGGCCACACTTGAAGTAGCCAAGGTAGTAAATATTTGTCAACCATGAGGCTCAAAGACCAGGCAGCCCTTGTTGCATTTGGCATGGATCAAATTCAGAAGGCCTTCCTCAAACAAGGAAGCGCTGTGAGAGGTTCTGGGGGCAACGGGCCTCCTCTGAGGGAAGTGGTGAGGGTCCTGATCTCTCCCTTGATGCCTTCTTGCTTCCCACGTTCCGGCTCCTTCCAGGCAGTTCTGTCGCGGTGCTGAGCGCAGGACGATGACCCGGCCCAACGCACTGGATCGATGCCGAGGGAAACTCTTGATGCACAGCCTGGTACGTGCTGGAGAAAGGAAGCGGGGCACCCTGCAGAGTCCTTCCACTCACGCTCTGTTCTTGCCCTCCCAGAATCTGATAGCCAAACAAGGGCTGCGACTTTTACGGGGCCTGAGGCAGAGCAACATGCCAAGGAAGGTGGCATTGGCCAAGAAGCTCCTGGCAAAGCTGCACTTCCTGGCTCAGGAGGTGATGTCTCCCCCACCCCACTTTGCTACCTTGCATACTCTTTTCCCTAAGCTTTGAACTAGGCCAGAGGTCTTTGGGCAGGTGTGATGGAACAGGTTCCTTTGGATGGTGGCTTTGTGCTACATGCTCCCATTTGGTGTAGTTATGGGTGAGGAGAAGAGTTCTAGAGCTCAGCAGGGACTCAGAGACTGTTCAGGGTCTGTTTGGATGGACATGACTACCTTCGTTTAGTGCTGCAGCTGAACAGGATATATGACGGGCGAATGGAGTTTGTGTTTTTGGGGACACTTTCCATGCTAAGCATCTACTTGTGTTATCTACTGATGCTCCCAACAACCTTGGAGCAGTTGACACCATTAACAGGAGCACAATGGAGGTTAGTGGTCCAACAATGCATGTGTCACAGCTGACTAAGCAGCAACTGGAAGTCCAAGCACAGAGGATAGGTGAAGTGTGCATGTGAGAAAAGATTCACAGCCTGTGTAAATGCCCAGAATCAGGAGGTCTGGGCAGGTGGAAGACAGGGAGTTGGGAGGAGGAGAGGGTAGAACGTGGTTAAATTGAATCTCAGTGTGAAACCAATTTTCCTACTCACCTCTCCTTCCCTCCCTCCCTCCCCCTTTCCTTCCCTCCTTCCTCTCCTTCCCTCTCTTTTTCTTCCTCCTTTCCTTCTTCCCTTCCTCTCCTTCTCCCTCTCCCTTCCTCTCTTCCTCCCTTGCTTCCTTAGCTGAGAATCAAACCCAGGACTTTGCTCATAAGTACGTGCTTTACCACTGACTTGTATCCCTAATCTGCCTTTAAAGTTTGTAATGGGCTGGGCGTGGTGGCGCACGCCTTTAATCCTAGCACTCAGGAGGCAGAGGCAGGCGGATCTTTGTGAGTTCAAGGCCAGCCTGGTCTACAGAGAGAGTAAGTTCCAGGCCAGCTGGGGCTACAGGGAGACCCTGTCTCAAAAAGACCAAAAAAAAAAAAAAGTTTGTAATGAAAACCTTCCTTTGTCAAATGACATTTAATGACATAAATACACATTTGTTTAACCCCAGCTGGCCTGGAGGAACTTGTTATATAGACCGAGCTGGCCTCCATCTCTCAGAGATCTACCTGTCTCTCCCCGGTGTAGAATTAAAGGTGTGGGTCATCACTCCTGGCTTCTGAGTTTATGTTTTTGTTTTTATTTTTTGAGACAGGGTCTCCCTGTAGCCCCAGCTGGCCTGGAACTAGATACACAGACCAGGCTGGCCTTGAACTTCAAAAAGATCTGCCTTAGCCTCCAATGTCTCTTGAGTGCTGGGATAAGTATGGCACTTACAAGGGGCGCTTATTTTGAATGGTGTGTGTGTGTGTGTTGTGTGTGTGTTGTGTGTTGTGTGTGTGGTATATGGAAGCAAAATATGGAACCCATGTCTTCCTGCATGGTAGGCAAGTGCGGTTACTGACACAGCTATGGTAATGGGGGTGCGCTGCTCTTCTCTCTTCTCCCAGCTTTGGGGGGAGCAAACAAGTGCAGTCTGTTCTCCACGACGGCAAGTAGCCCTTCGCCCTGAGGCCCTGCCGCTTAGCCCATTGGGTTTGGAGATGATCCCTAAATAAGTTGTTGTATTAGGAGTTAGATCTTATATTATGTTCGGTGCTATTTATTTATTTATTTTGAGGACAAGAGTCTCCACTATTCACCCCTGGCTGCCTGGAAACTCCTTCTCTCGACTAGGTTGGCTCCATCAAACTCCAGAGATCTGCCCTGCCTCGGCCTCCCACCGTGATGGAATTAAAGTAAGGACGCCATAGGTTATAGAACACATTAATTTTATAATGATTTTTAATAATATTTTATTGTTGTTAAAACTTTTTCCATAAGTCACACATCATATCTCAATTATCCAAGAGTCATTTCCATTTCCATGCCCCCACCCCACTGGTTCATGCATTCTGCATACAGTGTGGCATCTTTTTCTGGATTCATATTCCAGAGTATTTTTTTCAAAGCAGAGGCTTCTCATTTTGGGGCGAACTTCACTAATGTTTCAAGACTTTTTTTTTTTCCACCAGTTATTATTTTGTTGTTGTTGTTCTCTCCAACTGTATTATATATAAATGATAAATATTTAATTATATATGATAAAATATATATTATATTATTATATCAATATTATATATATTACTGCATTGGAGGATTTACTTCTTTTTATTTGAGACGGTTCTCCCTTTTCGCCCCAGGTGGCTCTGGACCTCGCTTTGCATACGCACTCGAGCTGCCTTTGAACTCACTGTAGGTCCGCCTGCCTCCTGATTGCTGGGATTTATGGTGTGCCTCACCATGCCCAGCTCCTTTATTTTTTTTTTTTTTAATTAGGCTAAAATGTGAAGTTCATGTATCTTCCATTAAGGAAGTAGAATTATGAAGGCTCCTCCTTGGGCAGCCCAAACAACCATCACTCCACACTACCTTTGTGCTCCACTACTGTAGAGCACATGCGGTCCAGTAAGGGTGACACTGTAGGTCCACCCAAATAGGTCTAGTAGCACCGCATCCTGTCTGATTCTTCCTGTATAGCCTCCTATGATCCCTGGGTAGTCCAACAGTTGCAGTCTATACTCTGACGAAGTGGAAACCCCAGTAGTAACTCAATCCAAGATGGATCTTCTCAGCAGTTCCTATTTGGCATTGAAGGTTTGGGAGGATTCTTGGAGAGACATGAGTCTTCTGTCATACTATATGGAATTATCTAAAAAGACTGTGTTTGCGGGCGGAAGAGATGGACCTAGCCAGTAAGAGACTCCAACTGCTCTTGCTCAGAGGACCTGGGTTTGATTCCCAGCTCCACATGGGTTGCACAAACCTACATGCATGATAGTACATTCATACACAATAAAAAAAAAAAGTAATCTCTGCAGGAATTGGTGGTGCCACACCTTCTAATCTAGCAACTTGGAGAGGCAGAGACAGTGCAGATTTTTTATGTGATTCCGCCAAGCTCAGCCTGATTACAGCGGAGTTCTCTCGGACAGCTTGGGCCTGCAGGGAGACACTGTCTCACAAAAGAAAAAAAACAATAAAAAAGCATTGTGTATCATGTATTTGAAATGGATGGCAAAACATGTGGCAGACCCAGACGTAGATGCATTGACAGATGCATCATTCACAGTTAAGAATGAGACACAAGCGCAAAACAACAGTTGCCCTTTTTTTTTCCTTTTGGTTTCTATACCTAAGATCTCAAGTTTTTACCTGAGAAGTACCAATTTCTCGGGCTTTACTATTATTATTTTTTCCCTATATACTTCTTTTTGGTTGTTAAGCACACAGTTGAGCCCAGTTAACCAGAGGTTTTTGTTTTCTTCAAGGTTTAGTTGACGGATCTGGTCCTCAGGGCATCCGCTTCGCCGTTTTTTTGGGGGAGCCTTGGCTCTTTTGGCTTTTCATTTACCAGTTCCATACACACAAGGGGACAAAGTCCGGTCTTGCTAGACCAGGATTTCCTTCTTTGAAGCATGAACAGGACCTCTTCTCTTTATAGCCACTGGGACACACGGGCTGAGTTCCCATGTGGATCTCCACAGACCTCCTCTGCCACTAGGAAGGACTGGTGACTCACCATGTGGAGGACATTTAAGAGAGTCCCCCATGCATAGTCCCCTGGGATTAGTGACCTCTGGGAGTACAAAAGTAGCTACCCTCTGACAAATTATGCCTATGCGTCTCGCATCAGTTGCATTAAAGGATACTGTCCCGAAAGGCTGTTCAGCATGCCTGGAGACAATCCACCTATATGAAAATTAGGTATTGAAAACAAACTGTTATATTATTCTCCATATCATCTTTCATGATTCTGCATTTCCATTTTTAATTTATATTCAGGGTTTAGTAAAAAAAAAAGAAAATACTCACATATACAAAAATCCAAAAATCTGAAATAAAATGGTAGGTTAATTTTGAGAACTTCTAGGTTAAATCACATATAGCAGCATAGTGTTTTCGGACTCGAGGAGCGAACGGGAAGGAATATGAATCATAATAACGTTGTCTCAGTTTGCCTTCAACACTAGTATTGTGCTTGATGCATACACAGATGAGGAGTAACCTTCATACGTTTGTTTTCGGGACTGTACGCTTCACTATACTATTGATATCTTCTAGTTTCAATCCATTTACTTGCAAATTTCTGATGTTATCTTTCTTTCTCCAGTTGATAGAACTCCATTGTTTACCACATTTTCTCTATTCCCACTCATCACTTGAGCGGGCACTGGGTTGCTGTCTCCAGCTTTTTGCTATTTGAACAGTGCCGCAATAAAATAGTGTGTGCTGTATCTTCTGTGGTAAGATGAGGTCTCTGTCGATATACCCAGGACCGTGGTACCGATCTGGGTCAGTGGCAAGGCCCTCATTTTGAGTCTGCCAAGGTTCTCCCACTGCTTTCCTCTCGTGGTTGTATAGAGTTTAACTTCCACCAGCAGTGAATGAGTGTCTCTCCATTTCCCCACCAACACTACCTGCGCACTTGGTCGTTCATCCATTTTTTTCTTGATACCTTAGCCAGTTTATTGGAGTAGAGATTGATTATTTAAATAATGGTTTTTAATTTGCATTTCTTAAATCATTACGATTTGTTGATCACTTTTATAAGATGTTCTAGCACATCTCAATTCCTCACTTGTGACGTCTGTTTCAGCTCTTACTCCATTCTTTGGTGAGTCATTTGTTTATCTTCTTGTTTTTGGGTAGTTTACCTATATTCTGAGGAAATCAATGCTCTGTTCAAGTTATCTGCAGTGCAAGGTTCCGTCCCACTCTGTGGGTTTTCTCTTCACTCCAGATTGTTTCTTTTGCTGAACAGAAGCTTTTTTTTTAATTTTTATTTATTTTTGTATGTGTATGAATGTACTCTCTGCATGTAGGTTGTGCACCCGTGTCGTGCAATTGCAGGAGGTCAGAAGAGGGTGTTGGATTCCCTGGAAACTGGAGTTCTCCTGGAATTGGAGTTACAGACAGTTCTCAGCACCATTGGGGTGCTGGGATCGAACCCGGGTCTTCTGCAAGAGCAGTCAGTGCTCTTAACCGCTAGGGCCATCTCTCCAAGTCCCTGAACTGAAGCTTTTGAGTTTAATGATTCCCACTTGTCAATTGTCACCTTGTTTCCTGCACAGCGCTGCCCTGAGGAAAGTCTTTTCTACACCCTAGTCTTTCTTTTTTTTTTTTTTTTTTGTTCTTTTGACTGGACAGGGTCTCCTGTAGCCCCAGCTGTCCTGGAATCAACTCTGTAGACCAGGAACTGGCCTTGAACTCACAAAGATCCGCCTGCCTCTGCCTCCCAGTGCTAGGAATAAAGGGTGCCCACATGCCCGGCTACCTATGTCTTTAAGGTTGCTGCCAACTTTTTCTTCTTCACCTTCAGGGTTTCGGTTTCATGTTGAGCTCTTTGACCATTTGGAGTTGTTTTGTTTTTTGTTTTAGTTTTTTTACTTTTTTTGGTATTTTGAGGGCAGGTCTCCCTTTTAGTACCAGTTCGTCCTGGAGCTCGCTGTAGAGACCAGGCTGGCCTTGAACTCACAGATCCAGCCATGTCTACCTCCGAGTGCTGGATAAAGGAGTGCCACCAAGCCCGGCTTGGAGTTGATTTTTGTACGAGGTGGATAGGTAGGGGTTTAATTTATTTTTCTACAAGTGGTGACCCAGTTTTTGCCAACACCATTTGCTGAAGAGTATTATGTATTTTTAAAATTATTTATTTCTTTTTTATTTTTTTGTTTTTTTGTGCATACTATGTAATGTGTGCAAGTCCTATGTCAGGCCAGGGGGACAGAAGAGGTGTCAGACCTGAATGTTTACAGATGGTTGTTAGATGCCCAGGTGGGTGCTGAGAATTGAACCCAAGTCCTCTGCAAGAAGCAAGTGCTTTAACCACTGATCCGCCTCTCCAGCCCTATTTTATTTATATTTTATTTATTTACTTTACTTACTTTTACTTATTTGAGCTGAGTCCCGTTGTTGCCCAGTTGCCTAGAACTCACCATGTAGCTCACACCAGTCACTGAATAGAGGTGATCTTCTCTTTCCTTAGTCTCATGAACATTGTATGATTAGACACTAGCCAGGTGTTGGTGCCTTTAATCCAGCACTCAGGAGACAGGGCAGGCAGTTCCCAGTTAGTCAAGGCCAACACTGGTCCATCATAGTGAGCTACTAGGTCAGGCTGGGACTAAGGGAGATCCTGTCTCCAAAAAAAAAAAAAAAATCTCATGACTATTCTATATTGAAATTTTCATTTTAGTTAACTTTATATATAATTTTTTAATACTATTCAACCTTTTTTTTTTTTTTGAGACAGGGTCTTTCCCTTCCCCATGGCCTGGAAATAACTTCATCTAGACATGCTGGCCTGAACTCACAGAATCTGCCTGTTTCTGCCTCCTGAGTGGCTAGGATTAAAGGTGTGCACCACCATGCCTAAAGATGGTTCTTAGCAGCCATCAAACCCTGGTCCTCTGCTGGGCGTGGTGGCGCACGCCTTAATTCACTAGCCAATCCGAGGCGAGAGGCAGGCCAATCTTGTGAGTTCAAGGCCAACCTGGTCTACACAGAGCAAGTTCCAGGACATCTGGGGCTACAGGGAGACCCTGTCTCGAAAAGATAAAAAAAAAAAAACAAACAAAACAAACAAAAAGACACAAGCCAAAAAAACCCTGGTCCTCTGCAAGAGCAGTCGGTGCTCTTAATCACTGAGCCCTTCTCCAGCCCTTTAATTAAATTTTAAATTATATTACACATATATGTGTGTGATGTCTAGTTCTGTATGTGTTGTTGCATGCATATTAGATATGTGGGGATTGTACATGCCATGATCACATATAGAGGTCGAGAGCAACTTAGTTTTTTTTTTTTTTTTTTTTTTGGTCTTTTCGAGACAGGGTTCCTTGTAGCCCCAGCTGTCCTGGAACTCACTCTGTAGACCAGGCTGGCCTTGAACTCACAAAGATCCGCCTGCCTCTGCCTCCCAAGTGCTAGGATTAAAGGCAATGCGCCACCATGACCAGCAATCAGAGAGCAACTTGTAAGAATCAGTTCTTAGCCACCGCATGGTGGTGCATGCCTTTAATCCCAGCATTCAGAAGGCAGGAGAGGCAGAGGCGGTGGATCTCTTGAGTATCAAGGCCCAGCCCGGCCTATAGGAGATTCCAGGACAGCTGAAGTACAGAGAGACCCTGTTCAAAAGACCAACAAAAAAAGAATCAGTTCTCTCCTTCCACCATCATGGATTCTATGGATCAAATTTAGGTCATTGCACCTTTTCATTTTTGTAAATCTAATCCTTTTTTCCGCATTGTTGGTACTATTTTCCCATGTGTGTTTAGTGTGTGCCTCTTCTTCAATCCCTATTCACCCGATCTTATTTGTTGTATATTTGTTTGGATTTTTTTTGCGTTAGCAGGGTCTCCCTGAGCCCAGCAGCCTGGAACTTGCTATGTGACCAGGCTGGTCTTGAACTCATGGAGATCACCTGCCTCTGCTTCCCAAGTTCTGGGATTAAAGGCATGTGGCACACACGCCCAGCTGGTTGTTTTTTGTTTAAAATGTTACTGAGAATGAACATGTAATGATGGCTTAGCATTATGGGAAGGAGGTGTTCAGAGCCATGCTTGGAGTCTGCACTCAAGTTCTTGTTGTGTGAGTCAATGTATTTGAGAGCACCTACTATATTCCAGGTCTGTTGGCCTGGCTCTAACAAAGGCATGTGCTGCACCATGTCCTAGCGTAATGAGTATCAGAATACATAGACAGAAAGTGAATGCTGGGTTCTGGAGTCTGATTCCAGGGCTGCAGGGGGAAAAGTAGGGCGTTAGTTTTTGCACGATGAAGAGTCCTGGAGATGCTGCCTTTTGGCCCAACCAAGAGAATAGGTTTAACACCACTGAACTGCACACTTTAAAATGTGGAAGGCTGTGCACTGTATGTTGTGAAAAGAATTTAAATTAGTCTGAGGTGCCCTTGGAGCATTTAGAAGGAGACATCAAGGGGTACATGACCATATGAATCTGGGGTTCAGGGGAGGTCAGGGCATTGACCACCTGGGATGGGCATTGGATCTATCCATGTAGCCCAAACTGGAGGAACAGGTGGTTTCACCTCAAAATCCACCTAGGTGACTCTGCTGTCTACCTGCAGCCACAGACACCCCTCCCTGATGTGTTAGTCTGGATGCTCAGTGGTCAGCGCCGTGTGGCCTATGCCCGGATCCCTGCCCAGGATGTGCTGTTCTCTGTGGTGGAGGAGGAGCGAGGCCGGGACTGTGGCAAGTTCCAGAGTCTGCTGCTCACAGTGAGGCGGGTCTGGGGGTGGAGGTGCTGGGGAGAGTAGGGTGAGGTTCCTAGGGCTGGGCAGGGCAGAGTGTAAAGACATTGGGTGGGGTTCCCAACTAGGAATTCCCTGGATGTTTAGAACTGTCCAAAAGCCAAAAGGAGTTTGCAGTTTTGCCCAACTCAGCTCAGCAGCCAGCTCCTCAGCAGACTTGAGAGCCTTGGGCCTGCTCTGACCCTTTGGCTAACCAGGCTGACAAGTGAGAAGACCGACTAATCCCTCAATTCTCTTATGAGCAGAGCTGGTTATAGGCAAAATATTTCCCAATGTGATGTCTCTGCAGAAAGATACCACTGAGGTCCTTGATGGTGAGAAGCTGTGACCTTGGGGTAGACGACAGAGAAAAACTTTCAATGTGTGTGAGGATGGAAAAAAGCAAACCAAGTCGGGAGGCCTGGCAGACTCAACAGATTGTCGTGTCAGTGGCTGTGAGAGAGGAAGTGAAGGTGCGATACGGGCAGGAGAGGGTGGCGGGTGTTAAGGGTGTGATGGAGGCGGAGGGGAAAGCAGAAGGGAGTATTCTCTTGCACTGAGCGAGTCTTGGCGTATCTCATTTGCCGCCAGGTGGGATTCCTACATTGGGATATGCTTGGGGGCAGCAGGATGTATGTGGAACAGTCTGGGACGTCCCAGCATGCCTTCCTCCCACACAGGCACCTGCGGCAGCCCCTGGGGAGGTCTGTGCCAAGCTAGAGCTCTTCTTATGGCTGGGGCTAGGCAAGCAAGCCAAGGCCTGCACCTCTGAGCTGCCCCCAGACCTGTTGCCGGAACCCTTGACTGGACTGCCCCACAGCCTGTATCGGGATGGTGAGTGGGAATGGGGCAGGACACGACCCACCCTCAGTGTTTGCCTAAGGTGAGGGGCTCATGAGTCACGGGATCCCCGTGGTCCACTGAATGAGCGGAAGCCCTTTCTCCCCCTCATCCCAGGACTTTAGTTCTTCCAGCTACGAAAGCTCACCTGTACCAGGCCCCGAGGCTGTAGTTGCACGATGACAGTGCCATCTCCAGACCCCTTTGACGTAGTCATCATCTTACCCAGTGCCAGACCACACGGGTGAGGCCAGGCTGGGACATGGGCCAGAGGAGGCCAGTAGGCGGGGAGGGGAGGGATCTGTGCTTTTCTCCATAGTCGCCCTCAGTTTCTTCTCCGACACTCTATGGATTTTCAGGAAATCATATTGCTGACCCGGCAGTAATGTAGACTAGAAAGCAACTGTTTCCTGGGGGTAGACTTTGGGAATGGTCTCAGAGGGTGACAGACACCAGGGTGGAGAAGGGCAGCTTCAACTGGTTACGCCAATGGTCTCAGGAAGATTGTCATCCAAAATAAAAGAGGACATGACCTTCCAGAGATTATGATGGCTAGAAAATCTTAAAAGTAGTTCAACTTAGCAGGGGGGGGTATGGTGGGCTACGCCTTTCACCTAGCATGAAGCGAGGCAGCAGACTTGACAATTATAACCTCAAATCTTCCAAAATTTCTTTTTAAAGTGCAATATGCCCCCGAAAGGTCTGCACAGACAAAGCTGCCCCACTTGGATGAACTCTAATGGTTAATTTGGACCACTGATCGTGGAGGGAGTCGGCTGAGCTTACTTGATCCAGACTGGAGCCTCTTGTGGTCACACGTCTTACAACACATAATTTCAGGCGTGAATAGCCCTCTAGCGATTTTACAGACACCGATGCTTTCCAGAGACTCTCGTTTCTCCCAGGCCTCGATTCCCCCACTGTATAGTATCACCCCTTATTTGTAATCGGACTGCTTGGCCCCAGCTGGCCCCCCATGTTTTCACTTATGAGAGCACTGTTACTTGCCTTTTTGACTTGACAGCCCCAAATTCAAGATTTGTACACCAGGACTCAGCCCCCCCATACACCGTCCTGGCTTGCAGTTCTGGCCCCCTGATGGTAAGGACGGTCCTGCCATAGCCTACGTGACGGGGCGGCCGAGGGAGAGCTCTATTGCCAAGCTTTCACTGAACATAATGTGAGTATATCTCTCTCTCCACATGTTTCTACCCGTAGTGTCAACTTCTTCCTAGTCTTCTAGTCAGCGCACGAGCCCCCATCTGTCTTCCACGGTCCACTTAGTTCTTTGTCCACATGTCCGCGCCAGCCAGGCTCTCCCCTGGGATTGCCTGAGTGTCAGGCACTCCCCAAAGTAGGCAAGTTACTGTAGGACCACATCCTACTCGATTATATTTAGCTAGCATTATTACTGGTGTTCATGTATACCTAGCCAGGCCATGTCATCCGGGAGACCTCGGCTGTGCCGAGAAGTCGTCAGGTCTGCGAGCCGGAGTTGTATATCTAGAGTTGATCACATTCACCTGGAATGAGGGACTGAAATAGCCCGTTCTTGCGGCTTAACCACTCTTTTGCATCCTGGAGGCCATGTGGCATTGAAGCACTGTCCTGGCCGGAATCACCGTCCCGGAGTGCCGAGTTCAGCAAAGCCGCTCACGGCGATAGTTTCGATTCTGTAAACCGCACTTGTCTCCGTCTATCCCGGCTCGGTCTTCCGCTCCCCAGAGGCGTCGCCATATCACTCCCACATAGCTATGCCTACTACCACCATCACTCCTCCATGGTGCTTCTGGGACTTAACCTCCACATGTTGTCGCAGGCTTTCTCCTCTACTACAGTCCCTGTTATTGCCTCCTAAATGGCCTTGCTCTCTTTGCAACTTTTTCTTACCGCTCACAGACCTTTCTGTGCCCAGTGATGTAGAACCCCAGGATCTGACATCTCTGGTGGAGCCCCTCTCAGGACACCTGTCTCTGCCTCCTAATGTTCGCCCCGTGCTCAAGGAGTTCCGTATTGAGGTAGTACCGAGCACTCAAACCCTCTTCACTTCCCTCAACTGAATGGCTTCTTGTTACCTACATCCCTGAGTCTCCCACTTCCCAACCCTAGGTGCTGTTCTGGGGCCTGAGGGGTCTGGGTCGGGTGCACTTGTTTGAGGTGGAACAGCCCCAGGTTGTGCTGGAAGTGGCCGGGAGACGTGTGGAGTCTGAGGCTCTGGCCAGCTACCGTGACAACCCCAACTTCACTGATCTTGTCCAGCATCTGACAGTGGTAAGGAGTGAAGGGCGGGGGTCAAGGGCTGTGGGAAGAGGAGTGAAGGAAGGCAGTGTGTCATGAATTTCCAGCTGGCTGTTATGCACTAATCCAAGGCTTAGCAAGTTCTCCATCAAGGGCAGATACTAAATATTTTAGGCTCTCGTCTGCAACTATTCAACATTGCCACTCTAGGTGAAAGCAGAAATGTACAATATAGAAGGAATATAACTGTGTTCTTAGAAACTTTATTTATAAAAATGGTAGTGGAGTGGGTATGGTGGTTTCACTGCTCGGGTGTGGGTGGTGCACAACCTTTAATCCTAGCACATTGGGGCCAGAGGCAGACGATCTCTGTGGTTCCAAGGCCGCCTAGTCTACAATAAGTTTCCCGAGGACGCTGGGGCTACAGGGGACCCCGTCTCAAAAAGACTAAAACAAAAACAATACAAAACACATCTGGCAGCTGGAGCAGACTTGAGCCATGGTGAGTTTACTGGAGCCCGCGGTTCTCTTGGCTCTATTTTGCAAGTGAGGCATTATCTCCGTGTCCTTAAAAGCAAAATCTAAACAAATCTATCTAGTCTGTGAGACA
Organism: Rhizomys pruinosus; assembly: GCA_009823505.1. Lineage (NCBI taxonomy): Eukaryota > Metazoa > Chordata > Mammalia > Rodentia > Spalacidae > Rhizomys > Rhizomys pruinosus. Next base: position 102,892 of record VZQC01000091.1, on the reverse strand, counting down.
GGTGAGATGAGAAAATGTAAGAAAAACACAGTGTATTACAAATGAATAGTTTGATGATTTTTGAGGGTGTATAGTTAGTGCAGGGAATTGAACCCAGAGCCTCATGCACGAGGGACTAATACCCCAGTACTGAGCATTGTACCCTAACGCTCCCTGCATAATTTCAATTATGGCTGTTAGGTTCTGGATGTTCAAATTCTAACCAATACAATTTAGTATCTCATCAATAATTTTTATTTGAGATTCTCAGTTTTCATTTTCCATTTTTACCTTTTATACTTATTTTTTGAGAACGGTGCCTCCCACTATGCAGCCCACAGCTGGCTCTGAGGTCTTTGGATCCTCTTTGTCATCAGCTTCGCTAGTGCTGGAATTAGAATGTGAGCCCCATGCTCAGGTCTAATAAAACCAAAACTACCCCCCCTCATTATTTCCGCTGACCTCAAACTTGACCCTAAATTCTAATGAGCCAGAGATGACCTTAACTTCTGAACTCTTGCATCTGCCTCCACCTCCAGAAGGGCTGGATTAAAGGTGTATCTACCACCGTTCCCAGTTTATGTGTGCGTGGGATCAAACCTGGGGCTTCACGGGTGCTAGGCAAATCACTCTGCAGCTGAGCAGTTCTCAGGCATACAAAGAAATGACTTCCATCGTGGCACTTTCTTTTTAAAAAAATATTTTATTCGCTGGGTCGTAGGTGGTGCAGCCTACTTTACTATCCTAGCAACTATGCGAGGCAGAAGGAGCGTGCAATCTTTTTTGAGTTCAAGGCCACTGAGTCTAAATCAGTGAGTCCAGAGGACAGCTGGGGCTCCAGGGGATCCCTGTCCGAAAAGACCAAAAGACACAAAATTTATTAATAAAAAAGAGGGGCCAGCCTGGGTGTAGGTGGGCGTACGCCTTCATCTAGCACTTGGGAGGCAGAGAGCCAGGCGGATCTCTGGAGTTCAAGGCGCAGCCTAGTCGTAACAGCAGTGAGTCTCCAGGCCAGCTGGGACTAAAGGGAGACCCTTGTGTTTCAAAATACAAAAAAAAATAAAAAATAAAAAGGAGGCGGCGTGGTGTGGTGCCTTCCACGCACCTAATCCCAGGAGGTCAGAGGTAGACACATACTCTGTGAGTATCCTAAGACCAGCTGGTCTACATAGCAAAATTCCAGGCCAGCAGGAGCTACCGAAGGGAGCCCTGTCTCAAACAGACCAAAAATATATTATTATTTTTATTTATGTGTATAAGTTTTATTGCCTTTGCATGTGTCTGGGGTGCCATCGTAATGCAAAGGCAATGCGAGACAAGGGGGTTTTGAATCCCCTGGAAACTGGAGTTAGCTCATTTGCTTCGCCCCCCATAGTGTTGGATGCGGAGAATTTGAAGTACTGAGTCCATCCTGCAATGAGAGCTTCTAACCACTGTTAGTCCCATACTTTCCAGTCCGCGCCATGGCATTTCTCCTATGGACTTTGTTCTTGTGATCATTCTCTCTCCTTCCCTTTATTCCCTGTCCCCCAACAACCTTCTACTTTTCCTTCCCCAGGTATTCTCCTTTCCATATGTTTTCTTTTTATTTCTGATGTATTGATGTACTTGATACTGCATGTAGGTTCTGTGCACCTGTGATCGTTGCAATGCCACGATTTGGGTCAGAAGATGAGCATCATATTCCCCTGGAATGGAGTTCTTCTGGAATTGGAGTCTTAGATTTTTCTCAGCCGCCATGTGGGTCACATGGGGATCAACCCCCCCGGTCCTCTGCGAGAGCAGTTGGCACTCTTAACCACTAGCATCTCTCCAGCCCTCTCCCTTATCCATTTACGTGTCTTCTTCTCTTCTCTCCTTCTCTACTCTCTCTCTCTCTGTTAGATACATATGTGTGCATATGATGTTATGGGTATGACATTTATGAATGCATGTGTGCGAAGGCCAGAGGTCGACTTCACATATCTTCCTCTATTGTTCTCCACCTTGGTTTTGGAAGCAGGACATCTCAGTGAACTTGGACCTCACTGTTTCCTCTGGCCTGGCTGGCCAGTGCCCCCTAGAGTCTGCCTGTCTCTGCCCCCACTGCTCGGATTCTATGGCATCAAATTAGGTCATTGAGCACTTCATTTTTGTAACATCCTATTCTTTCGCATCTGTGGTACTATTTCCAATGTGTGTTTCAGTGTGTGCAATCCCTTCCTTCATCCCTAATTCAACCCCGAATCTTTCTTTTTTGTATATTTGTTTGGCTTTTTTATTTGAGACAGGGTCTCAACTGAAGCCCCAGCTGGCCTGAACTTGTATTTAGACAAGGCTGGCAAATTGAACTCATCTGGAGATCCATCTGCCTCTGCTTCCCCCAAGTTTCTGGGATTAAAGGCATGTTGCCAGCCGCCCAGCAGGCTGTTTTTCTTTTAAAATGTTTACTTGGAAATGAAAATGTAATGATGGCTTAGAATTATGGGAAGGAGGTGTTCAGAGCCATGCTTGGAGTCTAGCACTCAAGTTCTCTGTTGTGTGATTCAATGATATTTGAAGACCTACTATATTCCAGGCTGTGTGCTGGGCTCTAACAAAGGGCCATGTGCTGCACCATGTTCCTAGAGTAATCAGATTCATAGACAGAAAGTAGAATGCTGGGTTCTGGAGCTGGATTCCAGGGCTGCAGGGAAAAGTAGGGCGTTAGTTTTTGCACGATGAAGAGTCCTGGAGATGCTGCCTTTTGGCCCAACCAAGAGAATAGGTTTAACACCACTGAACTGCACACTTTAAAATGTGGAAGGCTGTGCACTGTATGTTGTGAAAAGAATTTAAATTAGTCTGAGGTGCCCTTGGAGCATTTAGAAGGAGACATCAAGGGGTACATGACCATATGAATCTGGGGTTCAGGGGAGGTCAGGGCATTGACCACCTGGGATGGGCATTGGATCTATCCATGTAGCCCAAACTGGAGGAACAGGTGGTTTCACCTCAAAATCCACCTAGGTGACTCTGCTGTCTACCTGCAGCCACAGACACCCCTCCCTGATGTGTTAGTCTGGATGCTCAGTGGTCAGCGCGTGTGGCCTATGCCCGGATCCCTGCCCAGGATGTGCTTGTTCTCTGTGGGGAGGAGGAAGCGAGCGGGTACTGTTTTGGCAAGGTTCAGAGTCTGCCTGGCTCACAGTGAGGGCGGGTCTGGGGGTGGAGGTGCTGGGGAGAGTAGGGTGAGGTTCCTAGGGCTGGGCAGGGCAGAGTGTAAAGACATTGGGTGGGGTTCCCAACTAGGAATTCCCTGGATGTTTAGAACTGTCCAAAAGCCAAAAGGAGTTTGCAGTTTTGCCCAACTCAGCTCAGCAGCCAGCTCCTCAGCAGACTTGAGAGCCTTGGGCCTGCTCTGACCCTTTGGCTAACCAGGCTGACAAGTGAGAAGACCGACTAATCCCTCAATTCTCTTATGAGCAGAGCTGGTTATAGGCAAAATATTTCCCAATGTGATGTCTCTGCAGAAAGATACCACTGAGGTCCTTGATGGTGAGAAGCTGTGACCTTGGGGTAGACGACAGAGAAAAATCAATGTGTTGAGGATGGAAAAAACAAAGTCGGGAGGCAGACTACAGATTGCGTGTCAGGGCTGTGGAGAGAGGAAGTGAAGGTGGCAATAGGGCAGGAGAGGTGCGGTTTAAGGTGTGATGGAGAGCGGAAGCAGAAGGGGTATTCTTTGCACTGAGGAGCTTGGGTATCATTTGGCAGTGGGATTCACTTGGGGCATGGCTTGGGGGCAGCAGGATTGTTGGAGACATCTGGGACCCCAGCATGCCTTCTCCCCACAGGCACTGCGGCAGCCGCCCATGGGGAGGTCCTGTGCAAGCTAAGATGCTTTCTTCTTATGGCTGGGGCTAGGCAAGCAAGCCAAGGCCTGCACCTCTGAGCTGCCCCCAGACCTGTTGCCGGAACCCTTGACTGGACTGCCCCACAGCCTGTATCGGGATGGTGAGTGGGAATGGGGCAGGACACGACCCACCCTCAGTGTTTGCCTAAGGTGAGGGGCTCATGAGTCACGGGATCCCCGTGGTCCACTGAATGAGCGGAGCCCTTTTCTCCCCCTCATCCCAGACTTTAGTTACTTCCAGCTACGAGCTCACCTGTACCAGGCCCGAGGTGTGTTGGCAGCAGATGACAGTGGCCTCTCAGACCCCTTTGCACGTGTCCTCATCTCTACCCAGTGCCAGACCACACGGGTGAGGGCCAGGCTGGGACATGGGCAGAGGAGAGCAGTAGGCGAGGGGAGTGGATCTGTGCTTTTCTCCAAGGCCCTCAGTTTCTTCTCCGACCTTGGATTTTCAGGAAATCATATTGCTGACCCGGCAGTAATGTAGACTAGAAAGCAACTGTTTCCTGGGGGTAGACTTTGGGAATGGTCTCAGAGGGTGACAGACACCAGGGTGGAGAAGGGCAGCTTGGTCCCAATCGAAGATGTTCCCCCTCCTTTGGTAACAAGTATCACCTTAGAGAGGGCTGCTTTCCCAGCCCATGAGCAGGAAGCTTCCTTCTGACACCTGCGTCTGTCCCTTCTCGGCATGCCCCCCCCCAAGGTCCTGGAGCAGACACTGAGCCCCCTGTGGGATGAACTCTTGGTATTTGACCAGCTGATCGTGGACGGGAGGCGGGAGCACTTGCAGGAGGAGCCTCCTCTAGTGGTCATCAACGTCTTCGACCACAATAAGTTTGTGAGTATGCCCTCTCCCATTTTTCTTACCCGCAGTTTCTCCAGCCTCCTCTTCCCCCACTGCCTGCTTCCCCCCACTGTCTTGAGTACCTTCTTCTTTTGTCCTCACTGCCTTGGCCCCCACAGGGCCCCCCCGTGTTCCTGGGCAGGGCACTTGCAGCCCCAAAGGTAAAGTTGACAGAGGACTCATACCAACGTCCTGAGCTGCAGTTCTTCCCCCTGAGGAAGGGACCTCGGGCTGCCGGAGAGCTCATTGCCACCTTTGAACTCATTGAATTGGACTACAGTGGTCACCTCGAGGTTAGAATACCCTGACTTAACTAGTAGGCTGTTAGACCCATCGTGTTATCCACTGGGCCATCTAGTGCCAGGGAATGTCCCAAGGATACCCAGCCAGGTCCCTGGAGATGACCTGAGTTCAGCCCCCACAGAATTCAGGCTGCAAGCCTATCCTTTGTTAGACCCCTTGGACTCAGATTAATAAGCCAGAATTATTTGGTTCATATTTTGCCCCAGGCCTCCACCCTCAGAGAAGCCAGGCTGCAATTTATTCTGGTATCATTCCATCCTGAATAACTCCCGCCCTACCTTCCTAGGCATGGCTGCCTTCTGGGGACTCCCTCCCGTGAATGCAGCAGTGCTGGCTTCCTGCTCCCTACCTTTCCCCTGCAGTTCTCCCTCCCTTTCCTCAACTGGGCAGTTTCCTCTTTTGGCCCCACTTCTGACTTTTTCCCCTCACAGCCTTCTGTGCCCAGTGATGTAGAACCCCAGGATCTGACATCTCTGGTGGAGCCCCTCTCAGGACACCTGTCTCTGCCTCCTAATGTTCGCCCCGTGCTCAAGGAGTTCCGTATTGAGGTAGTACCGAGCACTCAAACCCTCTTCACTTCCCTCAACTGAATGGCTTCTTGTTACCTACATCCCTGAGTCTCCCACTTCCCAACCCTAGGTGCTGTTCTGGGGCCTGAGGGGTCTGGGTCGGGTGCACTTGTTTGAGGTGGAACAGCCCCAGGTTGTGCTGGAAGTGGCCGGGAGACGTGTGGAGTCTGAGGCTCTGGCCAGCTACCGTGACAACCCCAACTTCACTGATCTTGTCCAGCATCTGACAGTGGTAAGGAGTGAAGGGCGGGGGTCAAGGGCTGTGGGAAGAGGAGTGAAGGAAGGCAGTGTGTCATGAATTTCCAGCTGGCTGTTATGCACTAATCCAAGGCTTAGCAAGTTCTCCATCAAGGGCAGATACTAAATATTTTAGGCTCTTCCACTCTGTGGGTTTTCTCTTCACTCCAGATTGTTTCTTTTGCTGAACAGAAGCTTTTTTTTTAAATTTTATTTATTTTTGTATGTGTATGAATGTACTCTCTGCATGTAGGTTTGTGCACCCGTGTCGTGCAATGCAGGAGGTCAGAAGAGGGTGTTGGATTCCCTTGGAAACTTGAGTTCTCCTGGTGGAGTTACAGACAGTTCTCAGCACCATGGGGTGCGGGGATCGAACCGGGTTCCTCTGCAAGAGCAGTCAGTGCTCTTAACCGCTAGGGCCCATCTCTCCAATCCCTGAACAAGCTTTTGAGTTTAATGAGTCCCACTTGTCAATTGTCGACCTTGTTTCCTGCCGCAGCTGCTGATTTGGAAAGTCTTTTCTACACCTAGTTTTTTTTTTTTTTTTTTTTGTCTTTTTGAGACAGGGTCTCCCTGTAGCCCCAGCTGTCCTGGAACTCACTCTGTAGACCAGGCTGGCCTTGAACTCACAAAGATCCGCCTGCCTCTGCCTCCCAAGTGCTAGGATTAAAGGTGTGCGCCACCATGCCCGGCTTACACCTATGTCTTATAGGTTGCTGCCAACTTTTTCTTCTATCACCTTCAGAGTTTCGGGTTTCATGTTGAGCTCTTTGACCCATTTGGAGTTGTTTTGTTTTTTGTTTTAGTTTTTTACTTTTTTTGGTATTTTTGAGGCAGGGTCTCCCTTTTAGTACCAGCTGTCCTGGAGCTCGCTCTGTAGACCAGGCTGGCCTTGAACTCACAGAGATCCAGCCATGTCTACCTCCTGAGTGCTGGGATTAAAGGTACGTGCCACCAAGCCCGGCTTGGAGTTGATTTTTGTACAGGGTGAGAGGTAGGGGTTTAATTTTATTCTTCTACAAGTGGTGATCCAGTTTTGCCAACACCATTTGCTGAAGAGTATTTATGTATTTTTAAATATTTATTTTTATTTCATTTTATGTGTATGAGTTTATTGCCTGCATACATGTAAGTGCACTCATATTGTGCAAGGCCTGTGGAAGACAGAAGAGGATGTCAGACCTGATGTTACAGATGGTTGTTAGATGCCATGTGGGTGCTGAGAATTGAACCCAAGTCCTCTGCAAGAGCAGTGTTCTTAACCACTGATCCGCCTCTCCAGCCCTATTTATTTATTTATTTATTTACTTACTTACTTACTTACTTACTTACTTATTTGAGCTAGAGTCTCAGTTTATTGCCCAGGCTGGCCTAGAACTCACCATGTAGCTCACACCAGCCTTGAACTAGAGGTGATCTTCTTTCCTTAGTCTCATGAACATTGGTATGATAGACACCATGCCAGGCTGTGTTTGGTGCCTTTAATCCCAGCACTCAGGAGACAGAGGCAGGCAGTTCTCAGTTAGTTCAAGGCCAACCTGGTCTACATAGTGAGCTATAGTTCAGCTGGGACTAAAGGGAGATCCTGTCTCCCAAAAAAAAAAAAATCTGTGACTATCTATATTGAAATTTTCATTTTAGTTAACTTTTATTATTAATTTTTTAATACTATTCAACCTTTTTTTTTTTTTTTGAGACAGGGTCTCCCAATATCCCCAGGTGGCCTGGAACTCATTCTAGACCATGCTGGCCTTGAACTCACAGAAATCTGCCTGTTTCTGCCTCCTGAGTGCTAGGATTAAAGGTGTGCACCACCATGCCTAAAGATGGTTCTTAGCAGCCATCAAACCCTGGTCCTCTGCTGGGCGTGGTGGCGCACGCCTTTAATCCTAGCAATCCGGAGGCAGAGGCAGGCAAATCTTGTGAGTTCAAGGCCAACCTGGTCTACAGAGCAAGTTCCAGGACAGCTGGGGCTACAGGGAGACCCTGTCTCGAAAAGATAAAAAACAAACAAACAAACAAACAAAAAGACAAAGCCAAAAAACCCTGGTCCTCTGCAAGAGCAGTCGGTGCTCTTAACCACTGAGCCATCTCTCCAGCCCTTTAATTAAATTTTAAATTATATACACATATATATGTGTGTGTATGTATATGTGTATGTTTGTGTGTTGCATGCATATTAAGATATGTGGGATTGTACATGCCATGACTCACATATAGAGGTCAGAGAGCAACTTATATTAGAGTTTTTTTTTTTTTTTTTTGGCTTTCGAGACAGGGTCTCCTTGTAGCCCCAGCTGTCCTGGAACTCACTCTGTAGACCAGGCTGGCCTTGAACTCACAAAGATCCGCCTGCCTCTGCCTCCCAAGTGCTAGGATTAAAGGCATGCGCCACCATGCCCAGCAATCAGAGAGCAACTTGTAAGAATCAGTTCTTAGCCCAGCATGGTGGTGCATGCCTTTAATCCCAGCATTCAGAAGGCAGAGGCAGAATCAGGTGGATCTCTGTGAGTTCAAGGCCAGCCTGGCCTATAGTGAGTTCCAGGACAGCTGAAGTTACAGGGAGACCCTGTCTCAAAAAGACCAACAAAAAAAGAATCAGTTCTCTCCTTCCACCATCATGGATTCTATGGATCAAATTTAGGTCATTGCACCTTTCATTTTTGTAAATCCTATTTTTCCGCATCTGTGGTACTATTTTCCCATGTGTGTTTAGTGTGTGCATCTTCTTCAATCCCTATTCACCCGATCTTTATTTGTTTGTATATTTGTTTGGATTTTTTCTTGAGACAGGGTCTCCCTGAAGCCCCAGCTGTCCTGGAACTTGCTATGTAGACCAGGCTGGCCTTGAACTCACTGAGATCCATCTGCCTCTGCTTCCCAAGTTCTGGGATTAAAGGCATGTGCCACCACGCCCAGCAGGCTGTTTTTCTTTTAAAAATGTTACTGGAAATGAAAATGTAATGATGGCTTAGAATTATGGGAAGGAGGTGTTCAGAGCCATGCTTGGAGTCTAGCACTCAAGTTCTCTGTTGTGTGATTCAATGATATTTGAAGACCTACTATATTCCAGGCTGTGTGCTGGGCTCTAACAAAGGGCCATGTGCTGCACCATGTTCCTAGAGTAATCAGATTCATAGACAGAAAGTAGAATGCTGGGTTCTGGAGCTGGATTCCAGGGCTGCAGGGAAAAGTAGGGCGTTAGTTTTTGCACGATGAAGAGTCCTGGAGATGCTGCCTTTTGGCCCAACCAAGAGAATAGGTTTAACACCACTGAACTGCACACTTTAAAATGTGGAAGGCTGTGCACTGTATGTTGTGAAAAGAATTTAAATTAGTCTGAGGTGCCCTTGGAGCATTTAGAAGGAGACATCAAGGGGTACATGACCATATGAATCTGGGGTTCAGGGGAGGTCAGGGCATTGACCACCTGGGATGGGCATTGGATCTATCCATGTAGCCCAAACTGGAGGAACAGGTGGTTTCACCTCAAAATCCACCTAGGTGACTCTGCTGTCTACCTGCAGCCACAGACACCCCTCCCTGATGTGTTAGTCTGGATGCTCAGTGGTCAGCGCGTGTGGCCTATGCCCGGATCCCTGCCCAGGATGTGCTGTTCTCTGTGGTGGAGGAGGAGCGAGGCCGGGACTGTGGCAAGTTCCAGAGTCTGCTGCTCACAGTGAGGCGGGTCTGGGGGTGGAGGTGCTGGGGAGAGTAGGGTGAGGTTCCTAGGGCTGGGCAGGGCAGAGTGTAAAGACATTGGGTGGGGTTCCCAACTAGGAATTCCCTGGATGTTTAGAACTGTCCAAAAGCCAAAAGGAGTTTGCAGTTTTGCCCAACTCAGCTCAGCAGCCAGCTCCTCAGCAGACTTGAGAGCCTTGGGCCTGCTCTGACCCTTTGGCTAACCAGGCTGACAAGTGAGAAGACCGACTAATCCCTCAATTCTCTTATGAGCAGAGCTGGTTATAGGCAAAATATTTCCCAATGTGATGTCTCTGCAGAAAGATACCACTGAGGTCCTTGATGGTGAGAAGCTGTGACCTTGGGGTAGACGACAGAGAAAAATCAATGTGTTGAGGATGGAAAAAACAAAGTCGGGAGGCAGACTACAGATTGCGTGTCAGGGCTGTGGAGAGAGGAAGTGAAGGTGGCGATAGGGCAGGAGAGGTGCGGTTTAAGGTGTGATGGAGAGCGGAAGCAGAAGGGGTATTCTTTGCACTGAGGAGCTTGGGTATCATTTGGCAGTGGGATTCACTTGGGGCATGGCTTGGGGGCAGCAGGATTGTTGTAGACATCTGGGACCCCAGCATGCCTTCCTCCCACACAGGCACCTGCGGCAGCCCCTGGGGAGGTCTGTGCCAAGCTAGAGCTCTTCTTATGGCTGGGGCTAGGCAAGCAAGCCAAGGCCTGCACCTCTGAGCTGCCCCCAGACCTGTTGCCGGAACCCTTGACTGGACTGCCCCACAGCCTGTATCGGGATGGTGAGTGGGAATGGGGCAGGACACGACCCACCCTCAGTGTTTGCCTAAGGTGAGGGGCTCATGAGTCACGGGATCCCCGTGGTCCACTGAATGAGCGGAGCCCTTTTCTCCCCCTCATCCCAGACTTTAGTTACTTCCAGCTACGAGCTCACCTGTACCAGGCCCGAGGTGTGTTGGCAGCAGATGACAGTGGCCTCTCAGACCCCTTTGCACGTGTCCTCATCTCTACCCAGTGCCAGACCACACGGGTGAGGGCCAGGCTGGGACATGGGCAGAGGAGAGCAGTAGGCGAGGGGAGTGGATCTGTGCTTTTCTCCAAGGCCCTCAGTTTCTTCTCCGACCTTGGATTTTCAGGAAATCATATTGCTGACCCGGCAGTAATGTAGACTAGAAAGCAACTGTTTCCTGGGGGTAGACTTTGGGAATGGTCTCAGAGGGTGACAGACACCAGGGTGGAGAAGGGCAGCTTGGTCCCAATCGAAGATGTTCCCCCTCCTTTGGTAACAAGTATCACCTTAGAGAGGGCTGCTTTCCCAGCCCATGAGCAGGAAGCTTCCTTCTGACACCTGCGTCTGTCCCTTCTCGGCATGCCCCCCCCCAAGGTCCTGGAGCAGACACTGAGCCCCCTGTGGGATGAACTCTTGGTATTTGACCAGCTGATCGTGGACGGGAGGCGGGAGCACTTGCAGGAGGAGCCTCCTCTAGTGGTCATCAACGTCTTCGACCACAATAAGTTTGTGAGTATGCCCTCTCCCATTTTCTACCCAGTTTCCCAGCCTCCTCTTCCCCCACTGCCTGCTTCCCCCCACTGTCTTGAGTACCTTCTTCTTTTGTCCTCACTGCCTTGGCCCCCACAGGGCCCCCCCGTGTTCCTGGGCAGGGCACTTGCAGCCCCAAAGGTAAAGTTGACAGAGGACTCATACCAACGTCCTGAGCTGCAGTTCTTCCCCCTGAGGAAGGGACCTCGGGCTGCCGGAGAGCTCATTGCCACCTTTGAACTCATTGAATTGGACTACAGTGGTCACCTCGAGGTTAGAATACCCTGACTTAACTAGTAGGCTGTTAGACCCATCGTGTTATCCACTGGGCCATCTAGTGCCAGGGAATGTCCCAAGGATACCCAGCCAGGTCCCTGGAGATGACCTGAGTTCAGCCCCCACAGAATTCAGGCTGCAAGCCTATCCTTTGTTAGACCCCCTTGACTCCAGATTATAAGCAGAATTATTCTGGGTTCATTTTGCCAGGCCTCCACCCTCAGAGAAGCCAGGCTGCAATTTATTCTGGTATCATTCCATCCTGAATGCCTCCCGCCCTACCTTCCTAGGCATGGCTGCCTTCTGGGGACTCCCTCCCGTGAATGCAGCAGTGCTTGGCTCCTGCCTCCCTACCTCCCCTGCAGCTCCCATCCCTTTCCTAAACCTGGGCGTTTCCTCTTTTGGCCCCACTTCTGACTTTTTCCCCTCACAGCCTTCTGTGCCCAGTGATGTAGAACCCCAGGATCTGACATCTCTGGTGGAGCCCCTCTCAGGACACCTGTCTCTGCCTCCTAATGTTCGCCCCGTGCTCAAGGAGTTCCGTATTGAGGTAGTACCGAGCACTCAAACCCTCTTCACTTCCCTCAACTGAATGGCTTCTTGTTACCTACATCCCTGAGTCTCCCACTTCCCAACCCTAGGTGCTGTTCTGGGGCCTGAGGGGTCTGGGTCGGGTGCACTTGTTTGAGGTGGAACAGCCCCAGGTTGTGCTGGAAGTGGCCGGGAGACGTGTGGAGTCTGAGGCTCTGGCCAGCTACCGTGACAACCCCAACTTCACTGATCTTGTCCAGCATCTGACAGTGGTAAGGAGTGAAGGGCGGGGGTCAAGGGCTGTGGGAAGAGGAGTGAAGGAAGGCAGTGTGTCATGAATTTCCAGCTGGCTGTTATGCACTAATCCAAGGCTTAGCAAGTTCTCCATCAAGGGCAGATACTAAATATTTTAGGCTCTCGTCTGCAACTATTCAACATTGCCACTCTAGGTGAAAGCAGAAATGTACAATATAGAAAGGAATATAACTGTGTTCTAATAAAACTTTATTTATAAAAACTGGTAGTGGAGCTGGGTATGGTGGTTCTCACCTTGCTCCGGGTGTGGTGGTGCACACCTTTAATCCTAGCACTTGGGAGGCAGAGGCAGACGATCTCTGTGAGTTCAAGGCCAGCCTGATCTACAAATAGAGTTCCAGGACAGCTGGGGCTACAGGGAGACCCTGTCTCAAAAAGACTAAAACAAACAAACAAACAATCTGGCAGTGGAGCAGACTTGAGCCATGGATGAGTTTATGGACCCGCAGTGTTCTCTTGGCTCTATTGCATGAAGGGATTATCTCAGTGTCTTAAAAGAAAAATCTTAAACAATCTATCTAGTCTGTGAGACAGTGGATGAGAAGAAAACACAGTGTATTAAAAATGATATAGTTTGATGATTTTTGAGGGGTTAGGTGCAGGGAATTGAACCCAGAGCCTCATGCACGGGAGACTAATACCCCAGTACTGAGCTGTACCCCTAACGCTCCCTTGCATAATTTCAATTATGGCTGTATAGGTTCTGGAGTCAAATTCTACCAATACAATTTAGTATCTCATCAAATAATTTATTTTGAGATTCAGTTTTCTTTTCTATTTTCCTTTTTACTTATTTTTGAGACAGGGCTCACTATGCAGCCCAAGCTGGTCTGGGTCTTTGGATTCCTCTGTCTCAGCCTTCTGAGTGCTGGAATTAGAATTGTGAGCCCCCATGCTCAGGTCTAAAAACAGAAACTCCCCCCCTCATTTATTTCAAGCTGACCTCAAACTTGCTAACTTTCTATGCAGATGACCTTAAACTTCTGAACCTCTTGCATCTGCCTCCACCTCCAGAGGGCTGGATTACAGGTGTCTACCACACGTCCAGTTTATGTGGTGCTGGGATCAAACCTGGGGCTTCACGGGTGCTAGGCAAACACTCTGCCAGCTGAGCCACGTTCCAGGCATACAAAGAAATGACTTCCATCGTGGCACTTTCTTTTTAAAAAAATATTTTATTAGCTGGGCGTGGTGGTGCACGCCTTTAATCCTAGCACTTGAGAGGCAGAGGCAGGTGAATCTTTTTGAGTTCAAGGCCAGCCTGGTCTACAGAATGAGTTCCAGGACAGCTGGGGCTACAGGGAGACCCTGTCTCGAAAAGACCAAAAGAAAAAATTTTATTAATAAAAAAGAGGGGCCAGCCGGGTGTGGTGGCGCATGCCTTTAATCCTAGCACTTGGGAGGCAGAGACAGGCGGATCTCTGTGAGTTCAAGGCCAGCCTAGTCTACAGAGTGAGCTCCAGGCCAGCTGGGACTAAAGGGAGACCCTGTTTCAAAAATACAAAAAAAATAAAAATAAAAAGGAGGGGCTGGGTGTGGTGCCTCACGCCCTTAATCCCAGGAGGTAGAGGTAGACAGATCTCTGTGAGTTCAAGACCAGCCTGGTCTACATAGCAAATTCCAGGCCAGCAGGAGCTACAGGGAGACCCTGTCTCAAAAAGACCAAAAAATTTATTATTTTTATTTTATGTGTATAAGTTTATTGCTTGCATGTGTCTGGGCGGCCATGTAATGCAAAGGCAGTGGAGACAAGGGTGTGTTGAATCCCCTGGAACTGGAGTTAGCACAGTTGCTAGCCACCATGTGGGTGCGGAGAATTGAATCTGAGTCATCTGCAAGAGCAGCTTCTAACCACTGAGCCATCTTTCCAGTCCGCGCCATGGCATTTTCCTATGGACTTTGTTCTTGTTGATCCTTCTCTCTCCTTCCCTTTATTCCCTGTCCCCCAACAACCTTCTACTTTTCCTTCCCCAGGTATTCTCCTTTCCATATTTTCTTTTTTTTTATGTGTATGAATGTACTGTCTGCATGTAGGTCTGTGCACCTGTGTCGTGCAATGCCACAGAGGTCAGAAGAGAGCATCAGATTCCCCTGGAACTGGAGTTAAAGACAGTTCTCAGCCGCCATGTGGGTGCTGGGGATCGAACCCCGGTCCTCTGCGAGAGCAGTTGGCACTCTTAACCACTAGGCCATGTCTCCAGCCCCTCCCTTTCCATAGTCTCTCTCTCTCTCTCTCTCTCTCTCTCTCTCTCTGTTAGATACATATGTGTGCATATGTGTATGGGTATGAATGCATGTGTGCGAAGGCCAGAGGTCGACTTCACATATCTTCCTCTATTGTTCTCCACCTTGGTTTTGGAAGCAGGACATCTCAGTGAACTTGGACCTCACTGTTTCCTCTGGCCTGGCTGGCCAGTGCCCCCTAGAGTCTGCCTGTCTCTGCCCCCACTGCAGTGCTGGGGTTACCTGTGTTGTACTGAGAACCCGAACTCAAGTCCTTGTGCTTGTACAGTATTCAACCAGCGGAACCGTCTTCCCACTTCCATGTCACGTGTGTTCTATTATCTTCTTTCCCTTTCTCTACCCCCTTCCCTTAAAATCCCTTTTCCCTTTCCATTATCCCCTTTCTAATTTTCATGGCCTGTATCTACACCTCCATGACTTTATATGCATATTACTCAAATATATACACATACATATATATGCATATATGTATTTGAGTAATATGCATATAAATCAAATATTTACACATACATATATATGCATATATAGTGTGTATATGTATGCATATATATATATATATATACACTATACATACGCATATATATACACACATCCAACTATCAGAGAGAACACCAGGTATTTGTCTACATCTAGGTCACCTTAACTAAATTTTCATATCCATTTTCTTACAAGTTTCATGATTTCATTTTTCTTTACAGGTGAATAAAATTCCATTATATACATTCATTACAAGTTTATTATCCAGTCATCTGTTGATGAATATCTAGGCCATTTCCAATTCTTTGCTATTATGAATAGTGCAGAAATAAACATAGATGTGTAACTATTTCTGTGAGTCTTTTGGGTACATTCCCCATAGTGGTATAGTTGCTCTATGGCAGTCTTATTTTTGTGGAGCTTTCTTTCTTTCTTTCTTTCTTTCTTTCTTTCTTTCTTTCTTTCTTTCTTTCTTTCTTTCTTTCTTTCTTTCTTTTATTTCTCTTATTTCTCTCTCTCTCTCTCTCTTTCTGTGGGGAGCGGGTGTGGCGACAGTCCTAAGAAGTCACCCGAGACTTTAGCAAAGTTTTATGACTAACACCTGAGTCTTATGACTAACACCTGATTCTCTCCTACCTCTAAGTAAAGCCACGCTCACCGTTTGAGCTGTGCAGGTGCACCCTGTATACAAGATCAGGCCAGATGATACCAATAGACTGAGGCCACGCAACCTGGGCTGGGAAGGTAGATAAA
>VZQC01000091.1:61005-86527 GCA_009823505.1 Rhizomys pruinosus | reverse complement strand
CCCTGGAACTGGAGTTCTCCTGGAATTGGAGTTTCAGACGGTTCTCGGCCGCCATGTAGGTGCTGGGGATCGAACCCGGGTCCTCTGTAAGAGCGGTCGGCGCTCTTAACCGCTAGGCCATCTCTCCAGCCCTCAAATTTTCTTTTTAACAATGTGACCATTTAATGAACCTCCCTGTGGCTTCAAGCCACCAGGACACAGGCGCCAACAGTCTTAATCTTCTCTTCATCCCTTCTACTGAAGAATTTGGCTGCTTAGGGAGCTTTCCCTTTCCCAGAACTTTGTAGTAGTGGCCTGATCGCACCACATCAATGATGGGGGCAACTCCAGTCTTGTTTTCGGCAGCATTTACCCGTGTCTGTTCACTGACTAATGTCCACAATCTATCAAGGTTGACAGTTGGACAGAAGCTCTGATTCCTCTTTAAGTGGTAATGCCTCATACCAACTTTCCCAAAGTAACCTGAATGATATTTGTCGAAGTTGATCCTGTGATGATGCATGCCACCAGCATTACCCCGGCCTCCTGGGGGCTTCCGGTGTTTCCGATGCGGCAGTGGCTGAAAGGAAAGGGGTTATATTCTTTTTAACATTGTTACTACATTTTTGCTTATTGCCTGATTGATTTTATTTTTAAAAATATTTTATTTATTATTTTTATTTTATGTGTATAAGTGCATTGGCTGGGGCTGGAGAGATGGCCTAGCAGTTAAGAGCGCCGACTGCTCTTGTAGAGGACCCAGGTTCAATTCCCAGCACCCACATGGCGGCTAAGAACTGTCTTTAACTCCAGTTCCAGGGGAATCTGACACCCTCTTCTGACCTCCGCGGCATTGCACAACATGGGTGCTACATGAAGACAGTACATTCATACCCATAAAAAAAATAATAAAATATATTTTTAAAAAAAAGTGCATTGGCTGCATGTACGTAAATGCACCCGTGTCGTGCAATGCTGCTGAGGTCAGAAGAGGGCGTCGGATTCCCCTGGAACTGGAGTTCTCTTGGAATTGGAGTTACAGACGGTTCTTAGCCGCCGTGTGGGTGCTGGGGATCGAACCCGGGTCTTCTGTAAGAGCAGTCGGTGCTCTTAATCGCTAGGCTATCTCTCCAGCCCCGCCTGATTGAATTTATGTGTATGTAAACATGTGCACACAGGCAATGGCTCCATGTGTGGAAATCAAAGGGATAGCCTGCAGGAGAAACTTCCCTTCTGTATGGTTCCCAAGGATTAAATTTAAGTTGTCAGTTTGGTGGCAGCACCTTTACCTGGTGAGCACCTTTCTGGCCCATTATTCACTTTTTTTAAAATAAAAATAAAATAATTTTTAAATTTTATTGTTTTATATATATATTTGTACAAGATCTGCCTGCCTCTGCCTTCCAAGTGCTAGGATTAAAGGCGTGCCCCACCATACCTGGCAATGTTGAACACTTTTTAAGATGTTTCTCAGCCATCTCTAATTCCTCACTTGTGAAGTCTCTGTTCAGCTCTTTGCTCCATCTTTTTTTTTAAATTTATTTATTTTCGTATGTGTACGAATGTACTGTCTGCATGCAGGTTTGTGCACCCGTGTACTGTCTGCATGTAGGTTTGTGCATCCACGTTGTGCAATGCGGAGGAGGTCAGAAGAGGGTGTTGGATTCTCCTGGAACTGGAGACGGTTCTTAGCCGCCATGTAGGTGCTGGGGATCGAACCCGGGTCATCTACAAGAGCAGTCGGCGCTCTTAACCACTAGGCCAACTCTCCAGCCCTGCACCATCTTTTGAGTGATTCATTTGTTTTCTTTCTTTGTTTTTTGAGTAGTTTATACACTCTGGAAATCAATGCTTTGTCAGATGTATCTGTGATGAAGGTTTCCTCCCACTCTGGGTTTTCTCTTCACTTCCTTGATTGTTTTTTTTTGTTTGTTTGTTTGTTTTTTTGTTTTTTTTTTTGATGTACAGAAGTTTTTGAGTTTAATGAGGTCCCATTTGTCAATTGTTGACCTTAATTCTTGCACAGCTGCTGTCTGATTTAGGAAGTCTTCTCCTACACCTATGTCTTGTAGGCTGCTGCCAACTTTTTTTTTTTTTTTTTTTTTGGTCTTTTTTCGAGACAGGGTCTCCTGAAGCCCCAGGTGTCTGGAACTCACTCTGTAGACCCAGCCTGGTTCAACTCAAAAGAATCCGCCTGCTCTGGCTCCAAGTTGCTAGATTAAAGGGTGTGCACAACAGCTTGCTGCCAACTTTTTTATTCACTTTCTTAATGATAGACATTCTAAATGGCGTGAGGATAAATCTCAACATGGTTGTAGTTTTTTAATTTTTAATTTGCATTTCCTTAATGGTTAAGAGATGTTCTCTTTTAAACATATTTTTTGGCCGCTGGGGCGGGTATAACAGCATGCCTTATCCTAGCACTTGGGAGGCAGAGGCAGGTGGATCCTTTGTGAGATAGGCCAGCCCTGGTCTACAAGAGTGAGTTCCAAAGACAGCTGGGGAACAGGGAAGACCTGTCTACAAACACCAAAAAAAAAAATTTGTTGGCCGTTCTTGGTAAATTTTTCTCTTGAAACTGCTTCGTAGTAACAGAATAAAGGCAAAATTTGCCAACTGTTATGCTTCAGACAGAGGCTTAATATCTAGGATATATAAAAAGAGCGCCTGCAAAAATTACTTTACACATACGCAACCAAACAAATAACAAGAAAACACCCACTCTGCCAATCTTCTTTATTCTTTTTTTAAAATTTTAATTTTAAATTAATTTTTTGAAATTTTTTTTCTTTTTCTTATTTTTTAAACAGTGACACACTTTAACCTCAGAGCTGGCTCAACTTTTGTTGTTAATGGTGTAGTCAGATTCCCAAATAACTGGGCTTCCAATGGTTGTGTGCCCAACATGCCATCTAAGGCCCTATTTAATTTAATTTAATTTAATTTAATTTATTTATTTTATATTTTTGTCATTTTGAGACAGGGTTTCCCTATAGCCCCAGCTGGCCTGGATCTTACTCTGTAGACTAGGCTGGCCTTGAGCACACAGAGATCCGCCTGCCTCTGCCTCCTGAGTGCTGGGATTAAAGGCATGCACCAGTCTGGAGAGATAGCCTAGGGGTTAAGAGTGCCCACTGCTCTTGCTGAGGATCTGTGTTTGATCCCCAGCCCCCATATGGCAGCTGAGAACCGTCTTTAACCGCAGTTCCAGGGGAATCTGACACCCTCTTCTGACCTCTGCAGCATTGCACGACATGGGTGCACTGACCTACGTGCAGACAGTACATTCATACACATAAAAATAAATAAAATTAGGGCTGGAGAGATAGCCTAGTGGTTAAGAACACTAACTGCTCTTGCAGAGGACCTGGGTTCGATCCCCAGCACCCACATGGCAGCTAAGAACCGTCTGTAACTCCAGTTCCAGGAGAACTCCAGTTCCAGGGGAATCCGAGACCCTTTTCTGACCTCCGCGGCATTGCATGACATGGGTGCACAAACCTACATGCAGACAGTACATTCATACACATACAAAAATAAATTTAAAAAAAATAAATAAATAAAAATAAAGGCATGCAACACCACACCCAGCCTTCAAGTTATTCTTGATACTAGGGTATTTGAAGTCTCCAACTATTATTGTTGTTGAGTTATCTCTCCAACATCTGTGGCTTTACTTTTTCAGTGCTATGTACTGGACCCAGTAAATTGTACATGTTAGGCATGTGCTGTACAGCTCAGCTACAACCCCACCTCTTTTGTCACTTTTTGCTTGTGGTATTTTGAACTCTGTTGTTAGGTGCATATATATTTTACAGTTGTTGTATCTTCCTGATGAGTAACCCATTTGCCACTATAAAATGACCCTCTTTGTCTCCCGTAATTGTTCTTGTTTTTAAGTCAATTTTATCTAATAATGTAAGTTCTCCAGCTTTCAGTGGTTAAGGTTTGCCTGATTGTTTTTACATTCTTCCAACCTATGCATGCTTTTAAATTTTGTTTGTTTATTCGTTTTTGGAGTACTGAAGATTGCACTCAGTTGCCAAGTACTGGGCAAGTACTCTACATCTAAGCTACATACCCAGCCTTCAACCTGTATGCCTTTGAATCTACAGAATTTCTCTTACTTAATGAGCACGTAGTTACTTATTTTTTTCAGTCGACAGTCTCTATATTTTGGTTGAAGTGTTGAACACAGTCTTATTTGATATTATTGACTGGGTTTTCACCTGTCATTTTGCTGTTAGCTATGTTCTATGTATCTTTAATTCTACCTTTGCTATACTTTTTTGTATTAAGTAGATATTTTCTAGTGTACTACTTTAATTTCTTGGATTTTTTTTCACCTAGTAGTTACTCTAGAATTTACAGTGTTGCCCTAGTTTTATTTCTGTTGCTGTGATAAAATACCCTGACCGCCCCCCCCCCCAAAAAGAAGGATCTTAGGGGTTTAAAGGGCTTATTTTAGCTCATGATTCTAAGTTATAAGCTATCATTGTAAGGAAGTCACAGTGGCAGGAACTTGAGGCAGCTGGTCCCATCACTCCACAGCCAAGAACAGAGAGGAAATGAATTCCTACCCTTCTTACCTGTGCTCAGCACCCTGTCTACATTTACAGAGTCCAAAATCCCCTTCCTGGAGAATGGTGCTGCTCACAGTAAGTTGGGTCTTTCCATATTAATTAATGTAATCAAGACAATCCTCCACAGACTAATCTGATCTTGACAATTTTCTTGAAGGTCTCTCCCAGGTAATTCTAGATTTCATCCAGTTGACACAACTAACCATTGCAAGTATGAATACTGATTTTTCACAATTTACTTAAGATTATTAATAATGTTCAGGGCAAAGTGGCATGGGAATCATAGCAGCTTTGAAGCTAGCCTTGTTCAGTTCCAAGCCAGCTAGGGCTACATAGTAGCTCATAAAATATATATATATTATATATATATATTTTGGTCTTTTCGAGACCAAAGGTCTCCCTGTAGCCCCAGCTGGCCTGGAACTCACTCTGTAGACCAGGCTGGCCTTGAACTCACAAAGATCCGCCTGCCTCTGCCTCCCAAGTGCTAGGATTAAAGGAGTGTGCCACCACGCCAAGCTAGTATTAATCTTTAAAAAATATTTTATTTTTTATTTTAATCTTAAAAAATATTTTAAAAATAAGAAAAAGCCAGTCATGGTGGTGCACACCTTTAATCCTAAGCACTTGGAAGGCAGAGATGGATCTCTGTGAGTTCAAGGCCAGCCTGGTCTACATAGTGGGTTCTAGGACAGCTAGAGCTACAGGAGATCCTGTCTCAAAAAGACCAAAAAAGAAAGAAAAAGAATGAAAGAAAGAAAGAAAGAGAGAGAGAGAGAGAGAAAGAGAGAGAGAGAGAGAGAAAGGAAGGAAGGAAGGAAGGAAGGGACTATGAATTTTATTTATATTTATGTATTTATTTATTTATTTATTTATTTATTTATTTATTTTTGGTCTTTTTGAGACAGGGTCTCCCTATAGCCTCAAACCCGGCCATTAGGGCCATCTCTCCAGCCCCAGGATTGTTTTTATGTTCTTAAGGACCTATGCTCACCTTGCAAACACAGACTTAGAACCATTAAAATTATCTACAGAATGGAAATATATGCAGCAGAGCACTAGCTGCCTCTTGCAGAGGACCTGGCGTTCGCATCCTAGCACTCACATGCTGCCTAACAACCATTTGTAACTTCCCCAGTTCCAGAAGATCCTATGTCCTCTTCTGGCTCTGTGGCTAACCTTAACCATGACATAAGTGCACCTTACATATAAACATGCAAAACCAATTCAATACACCATAAAAATAAGAAAAAGCCAGTCATGGTGGATTGCACACCTTTTAATCCTTTAAGCATTGGGAAGGCAGAGATGGATCTCTGTGAGTTCCAAAGGCCAGCCTGTCTACATTTAGGTGTGTTCCCTAGGACCAGCTAGAGCTACAGGAAAGCCCTGTCTGTTCCCCCCTCAAAAAAGACCCCCCAAAAAAAAAAAAACGAGAAAAAAGAAATAAGGAGGAATTATGAAGAAAGAAAGGAAGAAAGACAAAAAAGAGAGAGAAGGGAAAAGAATGGAGGAAGAGATGAAAAAGAAAGAAGAGGAGAACGGAAGAGAAAGAGAAAGAAGAAGGAAGGAAGGAAAGAAGGAAGGAAAGGAAGGAAAGGGACTATGAATTATTATATTTATTACTTATTTATTTATTTATTATTATTTATTATTTGGTCTTTGCAAGACAGGGTCTCCCTTATAGCCTCAGCTGTCCTAGAAAACTCACTATGTAGACCAGGCTGCGAACCTTTTTGACGACTCACCAAAGATCCCACCTGGGCCCTCTGGCCTCCCAAGCAGCCAAGATTAAAGAGTAGTGCGTCATCAATGCCCAGAGGGACTATGAACTTTAAACAGTGTGATCGGCATAACCCTTCAAATGAATCCTAAAGAGGGGAAAATAATAATTATGCTAATGAATTGCTGGGTTCATTTATTTTATTTTTTTTTATTTAATTTTTATTTTTGTGTGTGTATGAACGTACTGTCTCCTTGTATGTTCTCATTCCTGGGTTCATTTTTTTATATGTGTTACAATACAGACAAAAAAGATTAAGGAATAGAGCCTTATACAGAGGAAAGTTCTATTTAGGTAACTCGGAATATAATATTTATTATCTTTTTTATCTTTTTGAGAACAGGGTCTCCCCCCTGTTTAGCTCTGGCTTGCCTGGGAACCTTCCACTCTGTAGACAGAGCTGACCTTGAACTCACAAATCCACCTGGCCTCCGCCTCCCAAGAGTGCTAGGATTTAAAGGAGTGTGCCACCCCATGCAAAGCATATTAATCTTAAATATTTTAGCACTGTGGGAGCAGAGGCAGCGGATCTTTGGTGAGTTCAAGGCCAGCCTGGGGTCTACAGAGTGAGGAAGTTCCAGGCCAGTGGGAAAAAAAGGAAAACCCTATCAAAAAAAAAAAAAAAGACCCAAACCAAAATAATACTATATAATATATATATATTAATGAGCTACTATGTAGCCCAGCTGGCTTGGACTGAAACAAGGCTAGCTTCAAAGCTGCTATGATTCCCATGCCACTTTGCCCTGAACATTATTAATAATCTTAAGTAAATTGTGAAAAATCAGTATTCATACTTGCAATGGTTAGTTGTGTCAACTGGATGAAATCTAGAATAATTACCTGGGGGAGAGGACCTTTCAAGGAAAATTGCGTTCAAAGATTCAGAATTTTAGCTCTGTGGGAATGATTCTTGATTACATTAATTAATATGGAAAGACCCAACTTACTGTGAGCAGCACCATTCTCCAGGAAGGGGATTTTGGACTCTGTAAATGTAGACAGGGTGCTGAGCACAGGTAAGAAGGGTAGGAATTCATTCCCTCTCTGTTCTTGGCTGTGGAGTGATGGGACCAGCTGCCTCAAGTTTCCTGCCACCGTGACTTCCTTACAATGATAGCTTATAACTTAGAATCATGAGCTAAAATAAGCCCTATTAAACCCCCTTAAGATACCTTCTTTTGGGGAGGAAGCCGGCAGGTATTTTATCACCCAACAAAAAATTAAAAACCTTAGGGGCACACTTGTAAATTCAGAAGTAGGTAACTACTAACTAGGTGGAAAAAAAAATCCAGAAAAAGAAATTAAAGTAGTACAAACTAGAAAAATCTATTAATACAAAAAGTGTTATAGCCAAAGTAGAAATTAAAGAAATACATAAGAACATTAGCTAACCCAAGCAAAATGACAGGTGAAAACCCAGTCAATAATATCAAATAAGACTGTGTTCAACACTTCAACCAAAATATAGAGACTGTCGACTGAAAAAAATAAGTAACTACGTGCTCATTAAGTAAGAGAAATTCTGTAGATTCAAAGGCATACAGGTTGAAGGCTGGGTATGTAGCTTAGATGTAGAGTACTTGCCCAGTACTTGGCAACTGAGTGCAATCTTCAGTACTCCAAAAACGAATAAACAAACGAAATTTAAAAGCATGCATAGGTTGGAAGAATGTAAAAACAATCAGGCAAACCTTAACCACTGAAAGCTGGAGAACTTACATTATTAGATAAAATTGACTTAAAAACAAGAACAATTACGGGAGACAAAGAGGGTCATTTTATAGTGGCAAATGGGTTACTCATCAGGAAGATACAACAACTGTAAAATATATATGCACCTAACAACAGAGTTCAAAATACCACAAGCAAAAAGTGACAAAAGAGGTGGGGTTGTAGCTGAGCTGTACAGCACATGCCTAACAGGTACATTTACTGGGCCAGTACATAGCCACTGAAAAAATAAAGGCCACAGTATGTTGGAAGAGATAACTCAACACAATAATAGTCTGGAGACTTCAATACCCCTAGTTATCAAATAAACTTTGAGGCTGGGTGTTGGTGTTGCATGCCCTTTTATTTTTATTTATTTATTTTTTTAAATTTATTTTTTGTATGGTATGAATGTACTATCTGCATGAGGTTTTTGTGCACCCAGGTCCGATGCCAATGCCCGGAGGTTCAAAAGAACGTCTCAGATTTCCCCTGGAACTTGATTCTCCTGGCAACTGGAGTTACAGACCGTTCTTAAGCTGGCCATGTGGGGGCTGGGATCGAACCCAGGTCCTCTGCAAGAGCAGTTAGTGTTCTTAACCGCTAGGCTATCTCTCCAGGCCCTAATTTTATACTCTTTACTAGATAATTATTTTTCTATTGTTTTATGTATATATATATGTACACCCATGTCGTGCAATGGCTGCAGATCAAAAGAGGGTGTAAGATTCCCCTGGACTGGAGTTCTGGAATTGTAGTTATGGACTGTTCTCAGCTGCCATTATGGGTGCTGAGAATTGAAACCAAGTCCTCAGCAAGAGCAGGCAGCACTCTCAACCACTAGGCTATTCTCTCCAATGGCGCATGCCTCTTAATCCCAGCACTCATGGAGCAGAGGCAGGCGGATCTCTGTGTGGTCAAGGGCAGCCTATAGTCTACAGAGTAAGAATCCAGGCCAGCTGGGGGGCTATACAGGGAGACCTCTGGTCTCAAAATGACAAAAAATATTAAAAAAATATAATTAAAATTAAATTAAATATTTAAATTAAATTATGGGCCTTAGATGGCATGTTGGGCACACAACCATTGGAAGCCCAGTTATTTGGGAATCTGACTACACCATTAACAACAAAAGTTGAGCCAGCTCTGAGGTTAAAGTGTGTCACTGTTTAAAAAATAAGAAAAAGAAAAAAAATTTCAAAAAATTAATTTAAAATTAAAATTTTAAAAAAAGAATAAAGAAGATTGGCAGAGTGGGTGTTTTCTTGTTATTTGTTTGGTTGCGTATGTGTAAAGTAATTTTTGCAGGCGCTCTTTTTATATATCCTAGATATTAAGCCTCTGTCTGAAGCATAACAGTTGGCAAATTTTGCCTTTATTCTGTTACTACGAAGCAGTTTCAAGAGAAAAATTTACCAAGAACGGCCAACAAATTTTTTTTTTTGGTGTTTGTAGACAGGTCTTCCCTGTTCCCCAGCTGTCTTTGGAACTCACTCTTGTAGACCAGGGCTGGCCTATCTCACAAAGGATCCACCTGCCTCTGCCTCCCAAGTGCTAGGATAAGGCATGCTGTTATACCCGCCCCAGCGGCCAAAAAATATGTTTAAAAGAGAACATCTCTTAACCATTAAGGAAATGCAAATTAAAAATTAAAAAACTACAACCATGTTGAGATTTATCCTCACGCCATTTAGAATGTCTATCATTAAGAAAGTGAATAAAAAAGTTGGCAGCAAGCTGTTGTGCACACCCTTTAATCTAGCAACTTGGAGCCAGAGCAGGCGGATTCTTTTGAGTTGAACCAGGCTGGGTCTACAGAGTGAGTTCCAGACACCTGGGGCTTCAGGAGACCCTGTCTCGAAAAAAGACCAAAAAAAAAAAAAAAAAAAAAGTTGCGGCAGCCAGCCCTACGAAGGACATGAGGTGTAGGAGAGACTTCCTAAATCACGCAGCAGCGGCAAAATAAGGTCAACAATTGACAAATGGACCTCAATAAACTCAAAAACTTCGACATTCGAAAAAAAAAAAACAAAAAACAAACAAACCAAAACAAACAAAAAAAAAACAAATCAAGGAAGTGAAAGAGGAAAACCCAGGCTGGAGGAAAACCTTCATTCACAGATACATCTACCAAAGCATTGAATTTCCAGAGTGTATATAACCCTTACTTCCAAAAAAACAAAGAAAGAAACAAATGAATTCACTCAAAAGATTGGTTGAGGAGCTGGAGAGATAACTCAACACTTAAGAGCACTGACAGCTCTACTCCTGTAGATTACATGGGTTCTAATCCCAACACCCACAAGGTCGATAAAAACTATCTGAAACTCCAGTTCCAGGGAGAATCCAACACCCTCTTTCTGACCCCTCCGCATCTTGCCACAACGTGGATGCACCAAACCGACCTACATGCAGAACAGTACACGGGTGCACCACAAACCTGCATGCAGAACAGTACATCGTACACATACGGAAAAAAATAATTAAAAAAAAAGATGAGCAAAGAGCTAAACAGATACTTCACAAAGGTGAGGAGGAATTATAGATGGCTGAGAAGAATCTTAAAAAAGTGTTCAACGATATGCCAGGCATGGTTGGGCACGCCTTTAATCCTAGCACTGGGAAAAGGGCAGAGGCAGCCAGATCTTGTACAAATATATATATAAAACAATTAAAAATTTAAAATTTTATTATTTTATTTTTATTTTTAAAAAATTAATAATGGGCCAGAAAGGTGCTCACCAGGTAAAGGTGCTGCAGCCAACTGACAACTTAAATTAATCCTTGGAACCAATAACATGAAGGGAAGTTTCTCCTGCAGGCTATCCCTTTGATTTCCACACATGGAGCCATTGCCTGTGTGCACATGTTTACATACACATAAATTCAATCAGGCGGGGCTGGAGAGATAACCTAAACGTTAAGAGCACCGACTGCTTCTTACAGCAGAAGACCCGGTGTTCATATTCCCCACACCCAACACGGGGCGGGGGCTAAGAACCGTCTGTGTAACTCCATAATTCCAGGAGAACTCAGTTCCAAGGGAATCGCGACGCCCCTCTTCTGACCTCAGCAGCATTGCACGACACGGGTGCAGTTACGTACATGCAGCCCATCTGACTTTTTTTTTAAAATATATTATTATTTTTTTTTAATGGGTATTGAACTGTACTGTCTTCATGTAAGCACCATGTTGTGCCCCAATGTCGCGGGGGTCAGAAGGGGGTTTCAGATCCCCTGAACTGGAGTTAAGACAGTCTTACCGCCATGTGAGGGTGCTGGGAATTGAAACTGGGCCCTCTAGAGCATATCCGGCGCTCCTTCAAACTGCTGGCCAATCTCTCCAGCCCCAGCCAATGCAACTTATAACATAAAATAAAAATAATAAATAAAAAATATTTTAAATAAAAATTAAAATCAATCAAGGCAATAAGCAAAAATGTAGTAACAATGTTAAAAAGAATATAACCCCTTTCCTTTCAGCCACTGCCGCATCGGAAACACCGGAAGCCCCCAGGAGGCCGGGGTAATGCTGGTGGCATGCATCATCACAGGATCAACTTCGACAAATATCATTCAGGTTACTTTGGGAAAGTTGGTATGAAGCATTACCACTTAAAGAAGAACCAGAGCTTCAGCTCAGCTGTCAACCTTGATAAATTGTGGACATTGGTCAGTGAACAGACACGGGTAAATGCTGCCGAAAACAAGACTGGAGTTGCCCCCATCATTGATGTGGTGTGATCGGGCTACTACAAAGTTCTGGGAAAGGGAAAGCCCTAAGCAGCCAAATTCTTCAGTAGAAGGGATGAAGAGAAGATTAAGACTGTTGGCGCCTGTGTCCTGGTGGCTTGAAGCCACAGGGAGGTTCATGTAAAATGGTCACATTGTTATTAAAAAGACAAAAATTTAACTGGCTGAGGAGAGTTGCCTAGCGGTTAAGAGCGTCCGACCGCTCTTACAGAGGACCCGGTGGGTTCGATCCCAGCACCTAAATGGCGGCAGAGAACCGTCTTTGAAATTCAAATTCCAGGAAAACTCCATTCCAGGGAATCCGAGACCCTCTTCTACCTCTGCGGCATCGCCGGCACGGCGGTGCACGACCTGCCATGCAGGACAGTAACATTCAGTTACAACATACAAAATTAAATAAAAAATAAATAAATAAAAGAAAATTTGAAGAAAAAAAAAAAGGAAATTATAACAACAAAAAAGAATATAAAACATGTAGCCGCGCAGGTGCGTTCAGCATGGTGGCGCAACGCCCTTAATCCTAACACTCGGGAGGCGAGGCAGGCAAGATCTTTGTGAGTTCAAGCCAAGCCTGGTTCTAAGATCAAAGTTCCAGGCCAGCTGGGGCTAAGGAGACCCTGTCTTGGAAAAGACCAAAAAAAAAAAAAAAAAAATTATAAAGATGCTGAGGAAGAGGAACCCCTTCATTCCATTGCTGGAGGGAGTGAAAAATTGGGCCATGGTAACACTATGGAGATTGTCAAAAAAATTAAAAAAGGACTGACTGGCAAGAATGCCTTCTCTCCATGCTCTGAACAAGGGCTGTGGTAACCTTGAGTTGATTCTAACAAAACCACCAATGTAAGGTTTCATGTACACAGAATACATATAGTAAATTAAAATTTTTAAACGCTGGGACAGGTGTGCACACCCTTTAATCCCTAAGCACTTGGAAGGCAGATAGCATGTGATAATCTCCCGTGCAGTTCCCAAGGTAAGGCCTGGCTAACAGAAGTGACGTTCCAGGCCAGCTGGGATAAAGGGAGACCCTGTCTCAAACAAAACAAACCCAAACAAACAAAAATGTAAAAAAAGAACAGATGTAAAAATATAATAAATGAAACCGAATTGTACAACTTGTAAGGAAACATATGAAGCCCGCAGAAACAAAGCACCTCCCGCTCATTCTTCTCAAAGCGGGTTTATTCAGGCAGGCAGGTTTTGTCAGAACGGTTTATTCAGCACATCTTTTCTCCTCCCCGTGCTCCCTCTAAGCCTCAGGTCTTTCCCTCTAAACCTTCTCCCTTCTCCAAGCCTTCTCCTTCCTCAGGCAAGCAAACTTCTCTCCTAAGACTATAAAGAAAGGTCCCCCCTCTGTTTATCACCCTCCCAGCCAGGTTGCAACTCTGGCCTCAGTCTAATTGGAATTTCAAATCTGGCCGATCTTGTATACAGGCTTATCTCTCTATCTATGCTTCAAACCCGGTGAGCGTTGTCTTTACTTATCTATATGGGTGTGTCGAAGCAGGATCATTGTGTGTATGTAGCATCGGTAAGTTACTCAGGTGTTAGTTCTATTATTGATAACTTTGACCCTAATTAATCTCTTGTTGACTTTCTTATGACTTGTTCTCTTCTATCACTCCTCCCCCACAGTTTATTATATTATATGTAGAGAGTTATAGAAAATAAAAGATATATAAAGATAAATTATTATATATATATGAAAGAATATTATATATATAAAGAAAGAGAATAAAAGAAAGAAAGAAAAAGAAACAGAAAGAAAGCTCCACAAAAATAAGACTGCCATAGAGCAACTATACCACTATGGGGAATGTACCCAAAAGACTCACAGAAATAGTTACACATCTATGTTTATTTCTGCACTAGCATAATAGCAAAGATTGGAAATGGGCCTAGATATTCATTCAACAATTACTGGATAATAAACTTGTATGAAATTGTATATTAAATTGGAATTTTATTCACCTGTAAAGAAAAATGAAATCATGAAACTTGTAAGAAAATGGATATGAAAATTTAGTTAAGGTGACCTAGATGTAGACAAATACCTGGTGTTCTCTCTGTAGTTGTGTGTGTGTATATATATGCGTATGTATAGTGTATATATATATATATATTGCATTACATATACACACTATATATGCATATAATGTAGTGTAAATATGATGATTTAATATGCGTATTACTTCAAATACAATATGCATATATATGTATGGTATATATGTGATATACCATATAATATGGCATATAAAGTCATGAGGTGTAGAATACAGGGCCATGAAATAAATTAGAAAGGGATAATGGAAAAAAAGGGAAAAGGATTTTAAGGGAAGGGGTAGAGAAAGGGAAAGAAGATAAAGAACACACGTGGACATGGAAGTGGGAAACGTTCCCTGGCTTCTACTGTACAAGCACAAGGACGTTGAGTTCGGGTTCTTCAGTACAAACACAGGTAACCCCAGCACGCAGTGGGGGCAGAGACAGGGCCATACTCTAGGGGGACTTGAGCAGCCAGGCCCAGAGAAACAGTTGAGGTGCCAAGTATCACTGAGATGTTGCCTGCTTCCAAAAAACCAAGGTGGAGAAACAATAGATGGAAGATATGTTGAAGTCGACCCTCTGGCCTTGCGCACACTGCGCATTCATACCCATTACAACATATGCACACATATGTATCTAACAGAGAGAGAGAGAGAGAGAAGAGAGAGACGAGATCGAGAGAGAGAGAGAGAGAGACTATGAAAGGGATGGGTGGAGACATGGGCCTATGGTAGGTGCCAACTGGCTCTCCGCAGAGGACGGGGTGTCGATCCCAGCACCCGACATGGCGGCTGAGAACTGTCTTTAACTCCAGTTCCAGGGAATTTTGATGCTCTCTTCTGACCTCTGTGCATTGCACGACACATGTGGCACAGACCTACATGCAGACCAGTACATCATACACATAAAAAAAAAAGAAAATTATGGAAAGGAGATACCTGGGGGAAGGGAAAAGGTAGAAAGGTTGTTGGGGACAGGGAATCAAAGGAGAAGAAGGAGGAGGATCAACAAGAACAAAGTCCATAGGAAAATGCCATGGCGCGGACTGGAAAGATGGCTCAGTGGTTAGAAGCTGCTCTTGCAGATGACCAAAATTCCATTATCAACACCCTCACTGGGCAGCTCAAAACTGCCTACAACTCCAGTTCCAAGAGAACCCCAGTTCCAGGGGATTCAACACACCCTTGTCTCCACTGCCTTTGCATTACATTTGGCCGCCCAGACACATGGCAAGCAATAAAACTTAACACATAAAATTAAAAATAATAAATTTTTTGTCTTTTGAGGACAGGGTCTCGCCTGTAGCTCCTTCTTGGCCTGGAATTGTATGTAGGGTCTCCAGGTCGGTCTTGAACTCACAGAGATCGTCTACCTCTACCTCCTGGATTAAGGCTGAGGCACCACAGCCCAGCCCCTCCTTTGGTATTTTATTTTTGTTGTATTTTGAAACAGGGTCTTCCCTTAGTCCCAGCCAGCCTGAGCTGCACTCTGAGACTAGGTTGGCGTTGAACTCACAGAGATTCCGGCCTGTCTCTGCCTCCCAAGTGCTAGGATTAAAAGGCAAGTGCCACCACACCCGGCTGGCCTTTTTTTTTTTTGTAAAATGAAAATAAAATTTTCTTTTGGTCTTTTCGAGGACAGGTCTCCCTGTAAGCCCCGCTTGTCCTGGAACTCATTCTGTAGACCAGGCTGGCGCTTGAACTCAAAAAAGATCCACCTGCCCTCTGCCTCTCAAGTGCTAGATTAAAAGGCGTGCGCCACAGCACCCAGCTAGATAAAATATTTTCTTTCTAAAGAAGAAAAGTGCCACGCTGGAAGTCAGTTCTGTTGCTGGAACTTGGCTCAGCTGGCAGGAGTGTTTGCCTAGCACCCGGAAGCCCCAGGTTGATCCCAGCAGCCACATAAATGGACGTGTGGTAGAACACCTGTAATCCGAGCCCTCTGGGATGTTGGAGCGGCAAATGACAAGAGGTTCAAAGTTTAAGGTCATCTGCATAGAAAGTTAGCAAGTTTGAGGTCAGCTTGAAATAAATGAGGGGGGGAGTTTCTGTTTTTAGACCTGAGCATGGGGGCTCACAATTCTAATTCCAGCACTCAGAAGCTGAGACAGGAATGCCAAAGACCCGACCAGCTTGGGCTGCCATATGTGAGCCCGCTCAAAAAATAAGTAAAAAGGAAAAGGTAGAAAGAAAAACTTAAAAATCTCAAAATAAATATTTATTGAGATACTAAATTGTATTGGTAGAATTTGACTCCAGAACCTATACAGCCATAATTGAAATTATGCAAGGGAGCGTTAGGGGTACAGCTCAGTACTGGGGTATTAGTCTCCCGTGCATGAGGCTCTGGGTTCAATTCCCCTGCAACCTACCCCTCAAAAATCATCAAAACCATATCATTTTTAATACACTGTGTTTTCTTCTCATCCACTGTCTCACAGACTAGATAGATTGTTTAAGATTTTTCTTTTAAGACACTGAGATAATCCCTTCATGCAATAGAGCCAAGAGAACACTGCGGGTCCATAAACTCATCCATGGCTCAAGTCTGCTCCACTGCCAGATTGGTTTGTTTGTTTGTTTTATCTTTTTGAACAGGGTCTCCCTGTAGCCGCCAGCTGTCCTGGAACCTCTATTTTGTAGATCAGGGCTGGCCTTGAAATCACAGAGATCGATCTGCCTCTGCCTCCCAAGTTGCTAGGATTAAAGAGTGTGCCACCACCATCACCCGGAGCAGGTGAGACCACCATACCCAGCTCCACTACCAGTTTTTATAAATAAAGTTTTTATAGAACACATTATATTGCCTGTCTATTGTACATTTCTGCTTTCACCTAGAGTGGCAATGTTGAATAGTTGCAGACGAGAGCCTAAAATATTTAGTATCTGCCCTTGATGGAGAACTTGCTAAGCCTTGGATTAGTGCATAACAGCCAGCTGGAAATTCATGACACACTGCCTTCCTTCACTCCTCTTCCCACAGCCCTTGACCCCCGCCCTTCACTCCTTACCACTGTCAGATGCTGGACAAGATCAGTGAAGTTGGGGTTGTCACGGTAGCTGGCCAGAGCCTCAGACTCCACACGTCTCCCGGCCACTTCCAGCACAACCTGGGGCTGTTCCACCTCAAACAAGTGCACCCGACCCAGACCCCTCAGGCCCCAGAACAGCACCTAGGGTTGGGAAGTGGGAGACTCAGGGATGTAGGTAACAAGAAGCCATTCAGTTGAGGGAAGTGAAGAGGGTTTGAGTGCTCGGTACTACCTCAATACGGAACTCCTTGAGCACGGGGCGAACATTAGGAGGCAGAGACAGGTGTCCTGAGAGGGGCTCCACCAGAGATGTCAGATCCTGGGGTTCTACATCACTGGGCACAGAAGGCTGTGAGGGGAAAAAGTCAGAAGTGGGGCCAAAAGAGGAAACTGCCCAGTTGAGGAAAGGGAGGGAGAACTGCAGGGGAAAGGTAGGGAGCAGGAAGCCAGCACTGCTGCATTCACGGGAGGGAGTCCCCAGAAGGCAGCCATGCCTAGGAAGGTAGGGCGGGAGTTATTCAGGATGGAATGATACCAGAATAAATTGCAGCCTGGCTTCTCTGAGGGTGGAGGCCTGGGGCAAAATATGAACCAAATAATTCTGGCTTATTAATCTGAGTCCAAGGGGTCTAACAAAGGATAGGCTTGCAGCCTGAATTCTGTGGGGGCTGAACTCAGGTCATCTCCAGGGACCTGGCTGGGTATCCTTGGGACATTCCCTGGCACTAGATGGCCCAGTGGATAACACGATGGGTCTAACAGCCTACTAGTTAAGTCAGGGTATTCTAACCTCGAGGTGACCACTGTAGTCCAATTCAATGAGTTCAAAGGTGGCAATGAGCTCTCCGGCAGCCCGAGGTCCCTTCCTCAGGGGGAAGAACTGCAGCTCAGGACGTTGGTATGAGTCCTCTGTCAACTTTACCTTTGGGGCTGCAAGTGCCCTGCCCAGGAACACGGGGGGGCCCTGTGGGGGCCAAGGCAGTGAGGACAAAAGAAGAAGGTACTCAAGACAGTGGGGGGAAGCAGGCAGTGGGGGAAGAGGAGGCTGGAGAAACTGCGGGTAAGAAAAATGGGAGAGGGCATACTCACAAACTTATTGTGGTCGAAGACGTTGATGACCACTAGAGGAGGCTCCTCCTGCAAGTGCTCCCGCCTCCCGTCCACGATCAGCTGGTCAAATACCAAGAGTTCATCCCACAGGGGGCTCAGTGTCTGCTCCAGGACCTTGGGGGGGGGCATGCCGAGAAGGGACAGACGCAGGTGTCAGAAGGAAGCTTCCTGCTCATGGGCTGGGAAAGCAGCCCTCTCTAAGGTGATACTTGTTACCAAAGGAGGGGGAACATCTTCGATTGGGACCAAGCTGCCCTTCTCCACCCTGGTGTCTGTCACCCTCTGAGACCATTCCCAAAGTCTACCCCCAGGAAACAGTTGCTTTCTAGTCTACATTACTGCCGGGTCAGCAATATGATTTCCTGAAAATCCAAGGTCGGAGAAGAAACTGAGGGCCTTGGAGAAAAGCACAGATCCACTCCCCTCGCCTACTGCTCTCCTCTGCCCAT
This sequence comes from Rhizomys pruinosus, assembly GCA_009823505.1. Classification (NCBI taxonomy): domain Eukaryota; kingdom Metazoa; phylum Chordata; class Mammalia; order Rodentia; family Spalacidae; genus Rhizomys; species Rhizomys pruinosus. The sequence continues at coordinate 68,080 of VZQC01000091.1, read as the reverse complement.
GTCCCAGCCTGGCCCTCACCCGTGTGGTCTGGCACTGGGTAGAGATGAGGACACGTGCAAAGGGGTCTGAGAGGCCACTGTCATCTGCTGCCAACACACCTCGGGCCTGGTACAGGTGAGCTCGTAGCTGGAAGTAACTAAAGTCTGGGATGAGGGGGAGAAAAGGGCTCCGCTCATTCAGTGGACCACGGGGATCCCGTGACTCATGAGCCCCTCACCTTAGGCAAACACTGAGGGTGGGTCGTGTCCTGCCCCATTCCCACTCACCATCCCGATACAGGCTGTGGGGCAGTCCAGTCAAGGGTTCCGGCAACAGGTCTGGGGGCAGCTCAGAGGTGCAGGCCTTGGCTTGCTTGCCTAGCCCCAGCCATAAGAAGAAAGCATCTTAGCTTGCACAGGACCTCCCCATGGGCGGCTGCCGCAGTGCCTGTGGGGAGAAGGCATGCTGGGGTCCCAGATGTCTCCAACAATCCTGCTGCCCCCAAGCCATGCCCCAAGTGAATCCCACTGCCAAATGATACCCAAGCTCCTCAGTGCAAAGAATACCCCTTCTGCTTCCGCTCTCCATCACACCTTAAACCGCACCTCTCCTGCCCTATTGCCACCTTCACTTCCTCTCTCCACAGCCCTGACACGCAATCTGTAGTCTGCCTCCCGACTTTGTTTTTTCCATCCTCAACACATTGATTTTTCTCTGTCGTCTACCCCAAGGTCACAGCTTCTCACCATCAAGGACCTCAGTGGTATCTTTCTGCAGAGACATCACATTGGGAAATATTTTGCCTATAACCAGCTCTGCTCATAAGAGAATTGAGGGATTAGTCGGTCTTCTCACTTGTCAGCCTGGTTAGCCAAAGGGTCAGAGCAGGCCCAAGGCTCTCAAGTCTGCTGAGGAGCTGGCTGCTGAGCTGAGTTGGGCAAAACTGCAAACTCCTTTTGGCTTTTGGACAGTTCTAAACATCCAGGGAATTCCTAGTTGGGAACCCCACCCAATGTCTTTACACTCTGCCCTGCCCAGCCCTAGGAACCTCACCCTACTCTCCCCAGCACCTCCACCCCCAGACCCGCCCTCACTGTGAGCCAGGCAGACTCTGAACCTTGCCAAAACAGTACCCGCTCGCTTCCTCCTCCCCACAGAGAACAAGCACATCCTGGGCAGGGATCCGGGCATAGGCCACACGCGCTGACCACTGAGCATCCAGACTAACACATCAGGGAGGGGTGTCTGTGGCTGCAGGTAGACAGCAGAGTCACCTAGGTGGATTTTGAGGTGAAACCACCTGTTCCTCCAGTTTGGGCTACATGGATAGATCCAATGCCCATCCCAGGTGGTCAATGCCCTGACCTCCCCTGAACCCCAGATTCATATGGTCATGTACCCCTTGATGTCTCCTTCTAAATGCTCCAAGGGCACCTCAGACTAATTTAAATTCTTTTCACAACATACAGTGCACAGCCTTCCACATTTTAAAGTGTGCAGTTCAGTGGTGTTAAACCTATTCTCTTGGTTGGGCCAAAAGGCAGCATCTCCAGGACTCTTCATCGTGCAAAAACTAACGCCCTACTTTTCCCTGCAGCCCTGGAATCCAGCTCCAGAACCCAGCATTCTACTTTCTGTCTATGAATCTGATTACTCTAGGAACATGGTGCAGCACATGGCCCTTTGTTAGAGCCCAGCACACAGCCTGGAATATAGTAGGTCTTCAAATATCATTGAATCACACAACAGAGAACTTGAGTGCTAGACTCCAAGCATGGCTCTGAACACCTCCTTCCCATAATTCTAAGCCATCATTACATTTTCATTTCCAAGTAAACATTTTAAAAGAAAAACAGCCTGCTGGGCGGCTGGCAACATGCCTTTAATCCCAGAAACTTGGGGGAAGCAGAGGCAGATGGATCTCCAGATGAGTTCAATTTGCCAGCCTTGTCTAAATACAAGTTCAGGCCAGCTGGGGCTTCAGTTGAGACCCTGTCTCAAATAAAAAAGCCAAACAAATATACAAAAAAGAAAGATTCGGGGTTGAATTAGGGATGAAGGAAGGGATTGCACACACTGAAACACACATTGGAAATAGTACCACAGATGCGAAAGAATAGGATGTTACAAAAATGAAGTGCTCAATGACCTAATTTGATGCCATAGAATCCGATGATGGTGGAAGAGAGAAACTGATTTCTTTTTGTTGTTGGTCTTTTTTGAGACTAGGTCTCCGCTGTAGCCTCAGCTGTCCCTGGAACTCACTATAGCCAGGGCTGGCCTTGAAACTCACAGATTCCACCTGATTCGCCTCTGCCTTCTGAATGCTGGGGGATTAAAGGCATGCACCTACCATGCGGGCTAAGAGAACTGATTCTTACAAGTTGCTCTCTGATTGCTGGGCATGGTGGCGCATGCCTTTAATCCTACGACTTCGGAGGCAGAGGCAGGCGAGTCTTTGGTGAGTTCAAGGCCAGCCTGTCTACAGAGGAAGGTCCAGGACAGCTGGGGCTACGAAGGAGACCCTGTCTCGGAAAAGACCAAAAAAAAAAAAAAAAAAACTTAAAGTTTGCCGTCTCTGACCCTCTATTATGTGAGTCATGGCATTGTACAATCTCCACATATCTTTAATTATGTATTAAACACACAAAACAACACATATACATACAGCCACACACTATATATGTGTATATAATTTTAAAATTTTAATTTAAGAGGGCTCGGAGAGGATGGCTAGTGGTAAGAGCACGATGCTTCTTGCAGAGGACCAGGGTTTTTGTGGCTTTTGTTTTTTTTTTTTGTTTTGTTTGTTTGTTTTTATTTCTTCGAGACAGTCCCCTGTAGCCCCAGCTGTCCTGAAACTGCTCTGTAGACCAGTTGGGCCTTGAACTAACAGAGATTTGACTGCCTCTGCCTCGCGGCATTGGCTAGGATTAAAGGCGTTGCGCCACCACGGCCCAACAGAGGACAGGGTTGATGGCTGCTTAGAGAACATCTTTAGGCATGGGTGATGCATACCTTAATCTAGCACTCAGGACCGCAGAAACAGGCAGATTTCTGTGAGTCAAGGCCAGCATGGTCTAGAATGAGTTCCAGGCCAGCCTGGGATATGGGGAGAGCCCTGTTCTCCAAAAAAAAAAAGAAAAAAAAAGGTGAATTAGTATTAAAAAAATTAAGTAATATAAAAATTTAACCTAAAATGAAAATTTCAGATATAGATAGCTCTCAGATTTTTTCTTTGTTTTGGGAGACAGGATCTCGCCTTTGTCCCAGCTGACCTATGAAGCTCACTGATGTAAGAACCAGGGTTGGCCTTGAACTAACTGAGAACTGCCTGCCTCTGTCTCCTGAGTGCTGGGGATTAAGGCACGCAAACACAGCCTGGCATGGTGTCTATCATACCAATGTTCATGAGACTAAGGAAAGAAGATCACCTCTAGCTCAAGGCTGGTGTGAGCTACTATGGTGATTTCTAGGCCAGCCTGGGCAACAAACTGAGACTCTAGCTCAAAGTAAGTAAGTAGTAAGTAAATAAATAAATAAAATAAATTAGGGGCTGGAGGCGGATCAGTGGTTGAAGAACACTGTCGTTGCAGAGGACTTGGTTTCAATTTCTCAGCACCCAGCATGGCGTCTAAACAAGCCAGTCTGTAACAATTCAGGTCTGACCAATCCTCTTCTGTCTTTCCACTAGGCCTTGCACCCAATATGAGTGCCACTACATGGATGCAGGAATAAACTCATACACGATAAAATGAAATAAAAGATAATTATTAAAAATACATAAATACTCTTCAGCAAATGGTGTTGACAAAAACTTGGATCACTTGTAGAAGAATAAAATTAAACCCCTACCTCCACCCTGTACAAAAAATTCAACTCCAAGCCCGGGCTTGGTGCACGTCTTAATCCCAGCACTCGGGGTAGACATGGCTGGATTCTCTGTGATTCAAGCCAGGCCTGGTCTACAGAGCCGGCTCCAGACAAAACTGGTACTAAAGGGAAGACCCTGCCTCAAAAAATACCAAAAAAGTAAAAAACCTTAAAACAAAAAAACAAAAACAACATCCAAATGGGTTCAAAGAGCTCAACATGATACCCCAAACTCTGAAGGTGGATAGAAGAAAAAGTAGGCAAATGGGACCTCATCAAAAAAATAAGTAAAAAATAAAAAAAAAAAAATGGTGGTGCACGCCTTTAATTCCTAGCACCTTGGGAGCAAGAGGCAGGCGGATCTGTGAGTCGAAGGCCAGCGCTGGTCTACAGAGTGAGTTCCAGGAAGCTGGCTACAGCGGAGACCCTGTCTCAAAAAAGACAAAAAAAAAAGAAAAAAAGAAAAGACATCAGGTGTGAGGAAAAGACTTTTCCTAATCCAGGCAGGCCGCTGTGCAGGGAGAAACAAAGGTCGACAATTGACAAGTGGACCTCATTAAAACTCAAAAGCTTCTGTTCAGGATTGAGAAGATGGCCCCAGCGGGGTTTAAGAGCACTGATGCTCTTGCAGAGGAACCCGGGTTCGATCCCCGAGCACCCGACGTATGGTGCTGAGAACTGGTCTTAACGTCCAATGTCCAGGAGAAACTCCAGTTCAACGGGAATCCAACACCCTCTTCTGACCTTCCTTGGCATTGCACGACACGGGTGCACAAACCTACATGCAGAAGTACATCATACACAATACAAAAATAAATAAAAATTTTAAAAAAAAAAAAAGGCTTCTGTTCAGCAAAAGAAACAACTGGGGAAGTGAAAGAGAAAACCCACAGAGTGGACGGAAACCTTCAGCTTGCAGATACATCTGACAGACATTGATTTACCAACAAATATTAAAACTACCAAGAAAACAAAGAAGAAAACAAAGACTCACTCAAAAGATGGAGTAAAAACCTGAACAGAGAACTTCACAAGTGAGGAATTGAGGAATTAGAGATGGCTAGAAACATCTTAAAAAGTATCAACATCGCTAAATAATTAAGGAAATCGAAATTGAAAACCATTTTAAAACATCATCTCACGTGCAATAAGACTGGCTAGATCAAGAAAACAATATACCAAGTGATGGGTAGTTGTGGGGAAAGGGGAACATTCATCCACTGCTGGTGGGACATGTAAACTCATACAACCACTATCGGAAAGCAGTGTTGGAGAACCCTTGGCAGACTCAAAATGAGATTGCCATTTGACCCAGTCATTACCACTCCTGGGTATTATAACCAAAGGACTCATCNCGGTTAAGAGCACCGACTGCTCTTACAGAGGACCCGGGTTCGATCCCTAGCACCCACATGGCGGCCGAGAACCATCTGAAACTCCAATTCCAGGAGAACTCCAGTTTCAGGGGAATCCGACACCCTCTTCTGACCTCCGCAGCATTGCATGACATGGGTGCACACATTTGCATGCAAACAGTACATTCATACACATACAGAAATAAATAAAAATTAAAAAAAAAAGAATAACAATCCTTTAGCCGGGCATGGTGGCGCATACCTTTAATCCTAGCACTTGGGAGGCAGGGGCGGGTGGATCTTTTTGAGTTCAAGGCCAGCCTGGTCTACAGAGTGAGTTCCAGGACAACTGGGGCTACAAGGGGATCCTGTCTCGAAAAGAACCAAAAAACAAAAAAAAAAGAAAAAGAATAACAATCCCATAAAAAAAATAAAAAAGAATAACAGTTTTGTGCTTCTGAGCTTCTGATAGCACTCTGTAGGCTCCAAAGTTCATTGTATATCTATTATTTAACTTGATACTTAACAGCAGACTTTTGAATCCAGGGTTGTATCCCTTTTTCAGTTGGGACACAGAGTCAGAAAAAGTGTCTTACAAGAGATGACACAGTGGACAGATCTGGACCTCAGACTTGTTAACCGCCTGCTTTGCCTGCTTTTCCTTCTTCCCCAGGGCTCTAGCATGGTCACTCCTCTCCCTGTCCCCAGGATTTGCCAGAGCAGCCGTACCTGCAGCCCCCACTCAGCATTCTGGTGATCGAGCACCGGGCCTTTGGCCAAACTGTCCTTGTGGGTTCTCATATTGTCCCCCACATGCTGCGATTCATGCTCCAGGATCATGAGGCTCCCCTTAAGGAGGAAGAAGTGGAAGAGACAAGACAGCTGGTGCCAAAGAGGCCCCAAGGTTAGGAGCCTTCTCCTTAGGAACCAAATAGAAGCCCTTTGGGATCCTGGTAAAGATGGCTTCAGTGGACCCTCGGATGTGGCTGGAGTCTGATTTCTACTGGCCTAACCCCCTCATGGTAACCACCGCACGGTAACCCCCTCATGGTAACCACCCCATGGTAACCACCCCATAGTAACCACCCCATGGTAACCACCTCATGGTAACCCCCTCATGGTAACCACCCCATGGTAACCACCCCAAGGTAACCACCCCAAGGTAACCACCCCATAGTAACCATCCCATGGTATCACTTCCGTAATCCAGGAGAGAAGTCCTCGGCTCCCTCCCCAGCTGAAACAGTAATATCTAGCCGCTTCCTGAAGGTGATGCAATGGGGCAGAGGATAGAGAAGGACTGTCAGGGCTTGGGTAATGCTGGCCAGCAGCACTGAAGGCCTTTCTCCCTCAGGCCCCTCTAAAGAAGCTCACCCTAGGAGGACTCCTGCATCAAGGCCCAGAGCTGGAGGAAGACATCCCAGACCCAGAAGAGATGGACTGGTGGTCCAAGTACTATGCCTCACTGCAGGAGCTCCACGGGCAGGTGGGCGGAGGAGGGCGGAGGAGGGCCCAGGGCCGAGACTGGGAGGCAGAGGGCCAGGGGAGTGAAGTCATCAAAGGGAGCTCTGTGCTTTGGAGCCCTTGAGTGCAGTCATCTCTTCTCATCTTCACCACAAATTTAGTAGTTAGAGACCATTGCTCCCATTATTAGCACTCCGCTGTCCAACATAACATGAACTGCAGAATCGTAACTTCAGCTGGGATGGTGGCACATCCTGTCCAGTCAGCACTTGGGAGGTGACATGAGGATCAGAAGTTCCAGGCTAGCCTGGACTAACATGAAACTGTCTCAATTTCCTTTTTTTTTTTTTTTAAATAAATTTATTATTTTTATTTTTTTAACAACTCTAGACCCGTGTCCCCC
>VZQC01000091.1:23303-58095 GCA_009823505.1 Rhizomys pruinosus | reverse complement strand
CTTTGCATGACACCATGTGGCCTCTGTGGGCTTTGCATGACACCATGTGGCCTCTGTGGGCTTTGCATGACACCATGTGGCCTCTGTGGGCTTTGCATGACACCATGTGGCCTCTGTGGGCTTTGCATGACACCATGTGGCCTCTGTGGGCTTTGCATGACACCATGTGGCCTCTGTGGGCTTTGCATGACACCATGTGGCCTCTGTGGGCTTTGCATGACACCATGTGGCCTCTGTGGGCTTTGCATGACACCATGTGGCCTCTGTGGGCTTTGCATGACACCATGTGGCCTCTGTGGGCTTTGCATGACACCATGTGGCCTCTGTGGGCTTTGCATGACACCATGTGGCCTCTGTGGGCTTTGCATGACACCATGTGGCCTCTGTGGGCTTTGCATGACACCATCTGGCCTCTGTGGGCTTTGCATGACACCATCTGGCCTCTGTGGGCTTTGCGTGACATGGGAACACTTACATCCATGCAGGTAAAAGACTCACGCACATAAACATTTTGTTTTGTTTTGTTTTTCTTTTTGAGACAGGGTTTTCCTGTAGCCCCAGCTGGCCTGGAACTCACTATGTAGACCAGACTAGCCTTGAACTCACAAAGACCCACCTGCATCTGCCTCTCAAGTGCTGGGATTAAAGGTGTGCACCACCATGCCCAGGAACACATAAAAGTTTTTTGTTTTATTAACATAATATCTATCATTTTAATCAGTATCATAAAAAATAATAAAGAGACATTTTACTTTTTTTTTGAGTCAGGGTCTCACTAACTAGCCTGGAACTCTATGTAGACCAGGCTAGCCTCACATAGAGAGCCTCCTGACTCTGTTTCCTGAATTCTGGAATTAAGGATGTGTGCAACCATACTTGGCCATATTTTGCATTCTTATAGTAATTCTGATGTGTATTTAACTCCCATAGCACATCTCAGGGCAGAATGATCATGTTACAAGGGCTCAGTGGCCACATGTGGCTGGTGGGGACTAACTTGGTACAGGACTAGACAACAAACACATCCTTTGAGGAAAAAAAAAAGTGACTACACAGTAGGTAATGGGATAGACCCAGGAGAGGAGGGGAGTGGGTGAAGAGGAATCTCTGACTTGCCTTTTGATTTCAGTCCCCTCTTGAGGAGGAGGAGATGGATGACCCTGGGGACTCAGGTGAGAGTCTGGCTTTTTGCTCGTGCTCCACCTGTCCACCCTGCCCACCTCGTTACAATATTTCTGACCTAGAGCATTTCTGCCACTCTCAGATGGGACCGGCCTCATTTCTGTGGACCGGGAGGCCCAGGACCAGGGAGAGGCTGATAACAAAGTCTCTTTGCCTCGGAAAAAAGCAATCACCACCCTGAAGGTGAGCGGGTGTCAGGGAGAAGGCAGACTCCTTGGATTCGGGATGTAGAACTGTCCCTCAGACCCTGGCCTTGCAGATCTACAACAGCTCCCTAGAGGATGAGTTTAACAACTTTGAAGACTGGCTGAATGTCTTTCCTCTATACAGAGGGCAGGGGGGCCAGGATGGAGATGGAGAGGAGGAAGGGTCTAGAAACTTTGTGGGCAAGTTCAGGTATGTTTGTGGAAAGAAAAGGAGCCCAAAGAGGACAGACTTCAAGAGGAAGAGTTTCTTAGCAAGCCTTCTTTGGTCTCCCTTCTCCATCAGGGCTCCTTCCTCATTTACCCCGAATCAGATGCTGCATCCTTCTCTGAGCCCCAGATCTCCAGGGGGATCCCCCAGAATCGGCCCATCAAACTTCTGGTCAGAGTGTACATTGTAAAGGTGAGTGACCATAGTCCTGGTTCAACTCCAGGCCAGAAAAGGCAACAAGCAGGAAACCTATAGGATAAAGCCTTAGGAAGCACCTCAGACATTACAAAGCCCAACTTTTCTTCTTCTTCTTCTTCTTCTTCTTCTTCTTCTTCTTCTTCTTCTTCTTCTTCTTCTTCTTCTTCTTCTTAATTATTATTTTATGTGTATGCATGTACTGTCTGCATGTAGGTCTGTGCACCCATGTTGTGCAATGCCACAGAGGTCAGAAGAGGGTGTAGGATTCCCCTGGAACAGGAGTTAAAGACAGTTCTCAGCCGCCATGTGGGCGCTGGGAATCGAACCCAGGTCCTCTGCAAGAGCAGTCGGTGCTCTTAACCGCTAGGCCATCTCTCCAGCCCAGCCCAACTTTTCAGATGGGAATCTGAGGCGCAGTTAGGAGACAAGCTTGCTTGTGGCAGAATTTATGCACAGTTCTGGTCTAGTGGAATGGAAGTTGTAGCTTTCAAGTTTCACTTTTTTTTTTTTTTTGGTCTTTTTGAGACAGGGTCTCCTTGTAGCTCCAGATATCCTGGAACTCACTATGTAGACCATACTGGCCTTGAACTCATAGAGATCCACCTGCCTCTGCCTCCCGAGTGCTATCCAAGGTCAGCCTTAGCTACACACTGAGCTTGAAGCCAGCTTGTGTTCCATGAGACACTGCATCACAAAATAAAACAACAAAAAACATCAGCAAACAAAACCACAGAGAAATTAGCTTTCTTTTCAAAAATTATTTATTTATTTATTTATTTATTTATTTATTTATTTATTTTTATTTTTTGTTTTTTGGTGTTTTTGAGACAGGGTCTCCCTGTAGCCCCAGCTGTCCTAGAACTCGCTCTGTAGACCAGGCTGGCCTTGAGTTCACAAAGATCCGCCTGTGTGCTAGGATTAAAGGCATGCGTCACCATGCCTGGCTTTATTTATTTATTTATTTTATTTTAATTTATTTTTTTGAGACAGGGTCTCCCTATAGCCCCAGATGGCCTAGAACTCTGTAGACGAGGCTGGCCTTTGAACTCACAGAGATCTGCTTGCCTCTGCCTCCTGAGTGCTAGGATTAAGGTGTATGCCATAACACCCGGCTTAAAGACATTTCTTAGGTGCCATGTGGGTGCTGGAAAATGAACCCGGTCCTCTGGAAGAGCAGTCGGTGCCCTTAACCGCTAAGCCATCTCTCCAGCCCCCAAGAAATTAGTTTTCACAATGACCCTAAATCCATTAAATACCAAATGTGGCCTCACAACTCAAAAATATAAAATATATCTTTAAAAAGTCAGGAAACAAGCCGGGAGTGGTGGCACATGCCTTTAATCCTAGCACTTGGGAGGCAGAGGCAGGCGGATCTTTGTGAGTTCAAGGCCAGCCTGTTCTACAGAACAAATTCCAGGACAGCTGGGGCTACAGGGAGACCCCCGGTTCAAAATAACCAAAAAAAAAAAAAAAAAAAAAAAAAAAAAAGCCAGGAAACAGATAACAAAAGAAACAGCACAAAAGCCAAATTGCCAATGATTAGAATGCAATAATTTAATTTCACAAGCAGAGAACTCAAAAGCTATCAAACTGACTTGAGGACTGGGACGATAACTCAGTCAGCAATGTTCGATCCCCAGAACCCACGTTAAAAAGAAAGGAATACTAGGTGAGGTGGCATACCTTTAATCCAGCACTCCAGAGGTAGAAGCAGGTGAATCTCTGGGAGTTCAAGGCCAGGCTGGTCTACAAGCAAGTTAAGGCCAGCTGGGGCTACGGAGAGACAAAAAAAAAAAAAAAAAAGCCCAAGCATGGTGTCATACTTTTTTTTTTTTTTTTTTTTTTTTTTTTTTTGGTCTTTTTCAACAAGGCCCCAGAGTAGTCCTGGAATCACTTGTAGACCAGGCTGGCCTTGAACTCACAAAGATCCGTCTGCTTCTGCCTCCTAAGTGCTAGGATTAAAGCCACCACGCCCGGCTTGGTGTCATACTTCTAATCCCAGCTGTGGGGTGGTGGGCATAGGTGGGTCACTAGCCAGCCAGTTTAGCCTATCATCCTACTTAACAAGTTCCAAGCCAATGAGAGACCTTGTCTCAAAAAAAAAAAAAATACACCTGAGTGGCAACGCCTGGATGTACTCGCATGCACATACGTGAACACATTTGCACAAAAGTGACTGAGGAGCTGGTCTAAGGGCTCAGCCCTGTGATCCCAGCCTGAAGACCAGTTGGTAGTGTGCTTTCCTAGCACACACAACATCCTGGTCCTATTCTCAGTAGTACATAAAACATATGTGATGGCACATGCCTGTACAGCACTCAGAAGGTAAAGGCAGGGGATCTGGAGAGATCAGGAGTTCTAGGTCATCTTCTAGAGGACCAGTGTTCAATTTCCAGCATCCATGTTGGGCAGCTCACAATAACCTGTAACTCCAGTTCCAGGGGGATCTGAAGCCTTCGAAGGCACCTGTACTCACATGCACATACCCACACACAGATGCAAACATATGTGCACATAATTAAAAATAAAATAAATTCTGGAGCTGGAGAGTTGACTCAGTGCTTAAGAGCACTGGCTGCTCTTGCAGAGGATCCAGATTTGATCCCCAGCACCTACATGGCAGTCACAACCATCCTAAGTCCAGTTCCAGGGGATCTCGTACCCTCTTCAGGCCTCCATGGGCACTGCACAACACCTGTGCACTTACATACCTGCAGGCAAAAACACTCAGCGCAATAAATAAATAATAAATAAATAAATGGAAAAAATAAAATAAATTAAGAAAAAGACAATCCAGGGGCTGGGAATGCAGCCCCGTTGACGGTGCTCGCCCAGCACAGACAGAGCCCAGGCAGGGTTTGATCTCTAGCACCTCATACCTCTGAGATCAGGTTCAGTAAGGGCTTAGGCTGCATCGATGCTGTATCTCCCCACTCCGCTCCACCCCCCTAGGCTACCAACCTGGCTCCTGCGGACCCCAATGGCAAGGCAGACCCCTACGTGGTGGTGAGCGCTGGCAAGGAGCAGCAGGACACCAAGGAGCGCTACATCCCCAAACAGCTCAACCCCATCTGTGGAGAGTGAGCCTGGGTCCTGGGCGTGGGAGTGGGAGAGTCCTGGGGTCCAAGGGCTCTTGCCCAGGTGGCTGGTTTGGTGATGGTGGGAGACTGGATACCCCCACTCAGGTCCCCTCTGAAGGCATGGATGTGTCTCAGCAATTCTCTCCTGGCCAGGGTCCTGGAGTTGAGCATCTCTCTCCCAGCTGAGCCAGAGCTGACTGTGGCTGTATTTGACCATGACCTCGTGGGTTCTGATGACCTCATTGGGGAGACCCGAATTGATTTGGAAAACAGGTTCTACAGCCATCACAGAGCCAACTGTGGGCTGGCCTCCCAGTATGACGTGTGAGTCTGGCAGGGCCCTGAGAGCCGCTTATTCCCTGACTAAATTCATTCAAGCTCACAGTCCCTAAAAATGTTTTCATGTTACTTTATTCGGTGTACGTGCAATGTGTGTCTGCATTCCTGCCCGTGAATGTGAGTACATGAGTAGCATGACACGCATGTGGTCAGAGGAGACTGATGTTGGTCTTCTCCCTCCAACTTGTTTGAGATGGTCTCATCACTGCTGCCTACACCAGGCTAGTTGCCCATGAGCCTCCGGGGACTCTCCTGTCTCCTCCCAGCTCCGTGGAGGTGTACTGGGAATACGGACACTTGGGCTGCACATCTGGCTTTTATTCAGGTTCTGGAAATTTGAACTCAGGTTCTCATGCTTATACAATAGACACTTCACCCACTGTGCCATCACCCCAGCTCTCACAGCCCCATTTTTCTCTCCAAATCCTAGAGTCTCACAAAAGGAGAAATGCCCCCCCCCCCAGCAAGACATCATAGGTCAGTGGCCAAGACTCGGGCTTGGTGTTAGGGTTCCTGCTACTAAATCAGTTGACCTCTTTGAGCTCCAGTTTCTTCCTCTACCAAATAGATATAACATCAGAACTCCTTCATAGAAGCACTTGACATACACTTCTGATTTTCATCTGTGGTGACTAACACGGATCCCACGTCTTCAAGAGTCTTCATCCTTGTCTGTTCCCCTCCGTGCCCACACGCTGGCCCTAGCTGAGGCATCTTCCTTTCTCCCTGCAGGGATGGGTACAATGCCTGGCGGGATGCATTCCGGCCTTCACAGATCCTGGCTGGGCTCTGCCAGCGCTGTGGCCTCTCGGGCCCTGAGTACCGGGCTGGGGCTGTGAAGGTGGGCAGCAAAGTCTTTCAGACACCGTTCGAGACCCTGACCCCAGGTACTAGCCCTTCTCTACTAGCCAGGCTAAAGGGAAAAGGATGGAGGTAGAACAAGATACAGGAGACCACAGGTATCAGTGTAGTATGCCCCCCAAAACTCACTGATAGTAGCAGACAGGGAGTGAGTTTGGTTGTGTAAGGCTCCTAGATGCTGGGATGAAAATAATTTTAAATGGACCTCTCACTACAGCTAGGCAAGCTCCCAGAACTCAGGGCAGCTCCAGAGAGTGTCCATACAAACTGGGACTACGGAATCGAGCTCCTGCTTCACAGGGCTGGCGATCTGATCTTTGAACAGAGTTAGCAAAGTCTACTGCTGCTCCAGTGTCCTGATGTGATGACTGGCCCTTCACAGTCAGAAGTCGTTAGGACACACGCTCCCACACCCTCTGCTTCTCCTGCACGTGGACCCCCCTTCCTCGGCCACACCCTCTGCTTCTCCTGCACGGTGCACCCCCCTTCCTCGGCCACAGACTTTCTCTAGTGCAGTGGCCACCTTAGCTGAGGGCTTCTTGGTGAGGTGAGGACAAGGGAGGAAGGCTGGGATGGTGGCAACCCAAGCTGACCCCCGTCTTGTTGCAGATGGTAGGGGTCCCAAAGTGGAAGGTGAGGCTTCTGAGGAGGCTCAAGCATTGTTTGTGCTGAGACGATGGCAGGAAATGCCAGGCCTTGGGATGCAGCTGGTACCTGAGCATGTGGAAACGCGGCCGCTCTACCATCGCCGCAACCCGGGGCTGCTGCAGGTGAGAGATCAGCACTCCTGAGACTCATCAAGATGTCCACCTGGCTCTGGACCCCAGCCCCCCTTCCATGCCCTGTCCTCAGGCTCCTTGACCTTGCACTATAGTGCTGCAGGCTCTGGCTCCTGGGGTTAGTCACCAGCATCCTGGGCTGTACACACCATCCCTGATTCTGGTCCTAAGGGCTACCAAGATCCAGACTGGGGGATTCCAACAGGACCTTCATCCCACTTTACTAAGATCTGGGTCTTGAGAACATTTTGGGGGTTTTTTGTTTGTTTTTTGTTTTAGACATGGTTTCACTTTGTAATCCTAGCTGTCCTAGAAACTCACTGTATACTAGACTGACCTTGAACTCACAGAGATCTGCCTGCCTCTGCCTCCCAAGTGCTGGGATTAAAGGTGTGCGCCACCACGCCCAGCAATCATATCTTACTTTTGATTGCAATCTTTCAACTCTGAGACCTCCTGTAGAAACCAAACTTGGCCTTGACTCTGGGAGCCTTACTTCACTTCCACCTTCATCCTTATCCCCAGGGATCTGCCTGATACCCCTGCCCTTGGCCCTAACTCTTCTCCCTACTAGGGCTTACAGGGCTGTAGGGGAGATGGGGACCCTGAAGGTCTCCAGCCTGATCTTATGCTCTTAGGGATCCCTTCATATGTGGATTGACATCTTTCCTAGTGACGTGCCTGCTCCACCTCCAGTTGACATCAAGCCTCGGCAGCCAATCAGGTGAGGGAATTCTGACCCGTCTTCCCAAGGGGTGGGACATGTTTTTAGTCCACCTATTCCGAGGCTCTCTGGAAAATCTGAGCTGCCACTGGAACAGGCAGAGACTGCTGACTATAGGCTTTTGGTCAAGTGAGTCTTTAAACAGCCTTTCTTTCCAATAAACCATGAAGAGTTGGTGTCTGTAAATTGGAAGAGTCCAGGACCCTTCAGTAAATCCTGTTTCTGCCTGTGCTAGCCTTAGCAGAATTCTGTGAAGATGTCAGCTTCAGACAGGTTTGGATCCAGATAGTTAGCTTTCCACGTCTGGGTTCTGCTGTCCTCAGTATTCCTCTCAGAGAACAGGGGAGCTTCTAGGAGTGTAGGGCTAGCAGTCAGGCCTCTTGAGTGGAAAAAACACCTTCTATTAAAACAAAAGTCTGGAGTCTCATTAGACTAGCTCAGGTTAGATGCTGCTCCCTGAACCTAACCTGTCACTAGCTCAGGACTGATTGGCCAGACCTGGTTGATGCTCCCAAGCCTGGAGCCAGGTGGAGGGCTGCGCCATCGGAACCACAAAGATCAGCCCTAGTGTGCTTGGGTAAGGAGCAGACAGAAACCAGGGGTGGTGGCACACGCCTATAATCCCGGTGCTTAGAGCCTGAAGCAAGAGGATCAGGAGTTCAAGGCCAGCCTCAGCTAGAGACCCTGTCTTAAAAATCAGAAAAGATCAATAAATGAAAGGAATAAGCAGCAGCTATCCAGGCGACCCCTCGCCGGCCATATGAGAAAAGGATCCGGAAAGCTGTAGCACCCTCTTCCCCTCAGGGGCTGCATGCTCTCACCCCCACTGTCTCTGGTTGTCTCTGTTCTGCTCACCAGACACTTTTCTATATCCCAGAATTCGGGGCTGCCCATCACAGGTCTTGTACTGGATCTGACTCTGCACCTGATGGTTGCAACACCATTTCAGGGTTCTGACTCTAAATGTATGGGGAGCAGAACTTCACTGTACTAGCTTGGGTCAGGAGAGCATTCCAGGGTCCACCGCTGTAGGGGTGGCAGTGATGCCTGACCCAGGTCCTTTGTGTTCCCATAGTCCCCTCCTTTTATTGACTTTTTATTTTATTTTATGTGTATGAGTGTTGTGCCTGCATGTAAGTGCACCCAGGTCATCTCGTACCTGTGGAAGACAGAAGAGGATGTCGTTTGTTAGTGGAACTGGAGTTACAGATAGTTGTTAGCCACCATGTGGGTACTGGGATTCAAACCTGGGTTTCTATAAGAACAACCAGTGCTCTTAATTGCTGAGCCATCTCGACAGCCCCTTATTTTAATTATTAATTAATTAGTTAATTAATCAATCAATCAATCAATCAATTAGTTAATTAATTATTTTTTGGCCTTTTTGAAACAGAGTCTCCCTTTAGTCCCAGCTGGCCTGGAACTCACTCTGTAGACCAGGCTGGCCTTAAACTCACAGAGATCCACCTGCCTCTGCCTCTTGAGTGCTGGGATTACAGACATACACCACCACGCCTGGCTTTAATTTTTACACTTGATCTTAGCCAAAAGGCCTAGAAGTGATAATTTTTAAATTTATGTGTATGAGTGTTTTACTTGCATATATGTAAGTGGACACTTGTGTTCAATGCCCCTGGAGGCCAGAAGAGGGCATTGGGACTTCTGGAACTGGAGTTATGGACTAATAACTATTAGCTGCCATGTGGGTACTGGGAACCAAACCTGGGTCCTCTGCAAGAGCAGGCAGTGATCTTAACCACTGAGCTATCTCTCCGGCCTCTTATTGTCTTTTTTTTTTTTTAAAGGATGCTTTTTATTTATTTATTTATTTTTGTCTTTTTGAGACAAGGTCTTCCTGTAGCCCCAGCTGGCCTGGAACTCGCTCTGTAGACCAGGCTGGTCTTGAACTCACAGATACCTGCCTGCCTCTGCCTCCCGAGTGCTGGGATTATAGGTGTGCACCACCATACCCAGCAGATGCATTTATTTTTATTTTATAAGTATAAGTGTTTTGCCTGCATGTATGTGTAGCTGGTGTGTATGTAATGCCTGTGGAGGCCAGAAGAGGGATACAGAGCCACTTTGTAGGTGCTGGGATCCAGACCCAGGTCCTCTGCAAGAGCAGCAAGTTCTTTACTGTTGTGACATCTCTCCACGCCACACCCCCCCACCTTTATTCTTTTGAGACAGGATCTCATGAAGCCCACGTTGGCCTTGAGTTAGTTAATGAGGCTGAGAATGCATGCCCTTGAACTCTCCCAATCCTCTGGCTCTTACCTTCCCATTGCTACAACTATAGCATGAAGCATCGTACCTGGCTTAACATTAGGGACTAAACCCAGGACCTCGTGCATGCTAGACAAGCACTGTACCCACTGAGCTACATCCCCAGCCCAAGGAAAAAGATCTAACTTTTCTGCTGTTGTGATTTTTTCTTTTTGGTCTTTTCGAGACAGGGTCTCCCTGTAGACCCAGCTGTCCTGGAACTCACTCTGTAGACCAGGCTGGCCTTGAACTCACAAAGATCCGCCTGTCTCTGCCTCCCAAGTGCTAGGATTAAAGGCATGTGCCACCACGCCCGGCAGTGGTTTTGAAATAGGGTCCTGCGTAGCCCAGGTGGGCCAGGAGCTGGCTGGGGAAGACCTTAAACTCCTGATCTCCAGCTCTTGCCTCTGGAGTGGCTGGGCTGCAGGTGTCTGTGCCACTGCTCTGTTTAGGAGGTGCTGAGGAGTCGGCTCAGGGCCTTTAGTGTTAGGCCAGCAGTCTGCCCACTGAGCTACGTCCCCAGCACCTTTTGAGCCTGCAAACCATATCCCACTGCATCCCCCAGCTATGAGCTCAGAGTTGTCATCTGGAACACAGAAGATGTGGTTCTGGATGATGTGAATCCACTCACTGGAGAGATGTCAAGTGACATCTATGTGAAAAGGTAGGCCTGTAGGCAAGGCTGGCCGAGTGGCTTTCCTAAGGGGGAATTCCAAACAGTGGCTGTCCCCAGGCCCTCTGTGTGCCTAGAGCTGGGTGAGGAGTGGTGCGGCTCCAGCCCAGATGCTTGCCTGTCCCTTTCCTTCACCCCAGCTGGGTCAAGGGGCTGGAGCATGCCAAACAAGAGACAGATGTCCACTTCAACTCCTTGACTGGGGAGGGCAACTTCAACTGGCGTTTCGTGTTCCGCTTTGACTACCTGCCCACCGAGCGCCAGGTCAGCGTCAGGCGCCGGCCTGGACCCTTCGCCTTGGAGGAGGCTAAGTTCCGGCAGTCTGCTGTGTTGGTCCTGCAGGTCTGGGACTATGACCGCATCTCTGCCAACGACTTCCTCGGTACTGCCTGGCCTTCCCTAGCCTCAAGCCTAGTCCTGATTTCTACCCTCACTTCCTTGCCTCCACCTGACTTCCTGGTCCTTTCCTCCCCACTCAGGCCCCAGACTTGAACCCTTGTTTTCTGGCCTAAACAGTGCTCACTGAAATTGACCAGAGTAACCTCCATTCCATTCAAAGGCCTTACTTAACCTGAGCCCTCATTGGACCCTCAAGTCCGCCCCAGACTCCCAAGGCATTGTGGCCTTTGATCTTTGCTCGGCCAGGCTAATGCTGGCCCTCTCTTTTTGGGATCTAACGGGCTGTGGTCTGGTAAGGCCATAGCAGTGCTTCGACTACCACATTCTCACTTTTGGTGCCCCAATTTCCAACCCTAGGGCGCTGCCTCTTCACCTTTAACCCATCCCTAACCCGAGCTCTGCTCTCACAGGATCCCTGGAGTTGCAGCTACCTGACATGGTGAGGGGGTCCCGGGACCCCGGGCACTGCTCTGTTCGACTAGCCCTCGATGGGGCTGGGCCGAGGTGCAATCTGTTTCGCTGCCGTCGCTTGCGGGGCTGGTGGCCTGTAGTGAAACTTAAGGAAGTGGAAGACGTGGAGCGGGAGGCCCGGGAGGCTAAGGCTAGCAAGAAGCAGCGGAAGAAGAGGAAGGGGCGGCCGGAGGACCTGGAGTTCACAGACAGTGGCGGCAACGTGCACATCCTCACGGTGCGTGGACCGTCTGCAGCCACCACGGCCTGGCTCGGGGCTGGGCCCGCGTCCGCTGACTGCTGAGCTCTCTTCCTAGGGGAAGGTGGAAGCGGAGTTTGAATTGCTGACTGTGGAGGAGGCAGAGTAACGGCCGGTGGGGATGGGGCGCAAGGAGCCAGAGCCTCTGGAGAAGCCCAAGTCAGTGGTTCCGGGGGACGGCCAGAGCGCGGGGAGGTGGGGGGGGACTTGCTGGTCATTGTGACCACTCCATACTCTTCCCCAACAGCCGCCCCAAGACCTCCTTCAGCTGGTTCGTGAACCCCCTGAAGACCTTCGTCTTCCTCATCTGGCGCCGGTACTGGCGCATCCTGGTGCTGCTGCTGCTGCTGGCGCTTCTCACCGTCTTCCTCCTGCTGGTCCTCTACACCATCCCCGGGCAGATCAGCGAGGTCATCTTCAGTCCGCTCCGCAAACACTGAGTCCAGCTGACCAGGGGCACAGTGCAGGGGGGCAGCCCTTGAACCCTGCTCGGGAAGTCCTGGCCTCCGATGTGGACTGGAGAGCTCAGTACTCGCGTTCAATAAACCTTATCATAGGCCCAAACTGCGCGGCCCGTTTCTGCAGGTGGTGTGGATGCTCTTGGGTAGCCTGGAAAGCTGATTTGCTCCAGTGGATAAGGATGGAAGACTAACCAGAAGCAGGCCCAGGAAAGGACTGCCCTAGCTACCGGGTTGACTGGGAGGCACGCCCCCACCCCAGCAGCTCACCTTCTGTTCTAGTCCTTCCAGTGGCTGGGTCCCTCACCCTCAGCAGCTCATGGCTCTGCCATTCTGTGATGTCTAAGCACTGCACTGTTTCTTATTACCAACCCAAAGAGTAAGGCTGCCTGCTAAAGCTTTTGGTGTCCAGTGAAAAAAGAAATCCCAGACCAAATTGGCTTAAGCTTACCAGGAATTTATTGGTCAGTCAGGCTGCAAACTGTCAGGGAGTTTGTTGCAAGGCTTAAGTATCCCTGGCTGTTGGGGCTGGAGAGATGGCTCAGCTGGTTAAGAGCACTGATTGCTCTTGCAGAGGACCCAGGTTCAATTCCCAGCACCCACATAGCAGCTAAAAACCCCCTTTAAGCCAGGCGTGGTGGTGCACAGCTTTAATCCTAGCACTTGGGAGGCAGAGACAGGTGGATCTCTATGAGTTCAAGGTCAGCCTGGTCTACTTAGTGAGTTTCAGGCCAGCCGGGGCTATAGGGAGACCCTGTCTAAAAAAAAAAAAAAAATCCCTGGCTGTCTCTGCCTCCTGCTCAGCCCTGCTGTCCCCCGTTTTTTGCAGGCAGGTTTTCTCCTAGAACCAGAGATCAGGGCCACAGCTTCGTCTCCCCCACACCACACCAGAAGTACACAGAGTGGTCCTCCTCCCGAGGGGGCCTGGCCTGCTCTACGGTGGCTGGCTGGGATATTCAGCTTGTGATCCTCCCAGGAACATGGAGACCACCTTTCCTCCTAAACCACACAAGCTGAGAGGGTGGCTGGGAGACCAGAGGGACTGCAGGATACGGTTTACAAGGGAAATGGTTCCAAGTGACCAAAAAGAAGGCTGCCACCCCCATTTCTGGGAGTCTGGACCCAGCTCTAAGGTGATCGTGTCGCCCAGACGTCAGACACCTCCAGAGACCGCTGTCATGGCTGTAATCTGCTTCCCAGCCGCAGTCTTCAGTAGAAACTCTGAGATGATCTGATGAGCTAACTGCTGGCTGCAGTCCTGGCTCCTGTGCTGATTCTCAGCGGAAAGGGCTCTAATGAGAAGCCAGGCTCAGGTCCTGAGCAAGGGTCTAGTGCTGTGTGCCAAAGCGCTGCCCTCCCACCTCGCCTTTCAGTTCTGCTTCTGTTCAGGAGTCTACAAAGACCTGCACATTTTCTCTGCCAAGGGAACAGTGGTGCTTAGCACAGGGCAAGGTCGGCAGGGCCACATGACTGAGTCCAGGGGTGTTGGAAGCCACCTCTGCTTTTGCTGTTACTGCAGAAGTGACAAATCCAGCCTGCACTCAGCTCTGTAGTGATGGCACTGGGGCCAGCTACTGCATAGCTATGGTAGCTCGAAGACACTCGCCCTAGAAAGGACTATCTGATCACAGAAGAGGGACTGAGGCCAACGCTGGGGAGTGGACATCAGTCTGGTGTAAATAAAGCCCTGCTAAGCCCGGGGACAGCCACACGCGGCTCCCAGGGGCCAGCTGGGCCCTGACCCGTCAGTCATGACTTCAGTAAGAGACTAAGATGAGGGGCTGTTCCTGGGCTTAATCCAGACCAAAGAACCACACGGAGAGCAGTCAGTACTATCACAATCAGTGTTTATCACCGTGGGCTGGAGCTGACTCTGTGAAGAGGTGAGAGGTATGGGAGGCAGTGAAAGAGGTGGGGATGTAACCACAGGAAGAGGAAAAGGAGAGGAAGAAATGAAGGTAAGGAGGACTACGTCGTCTTCCCCAGATCAATTTTCTTCTGGATGGCTCGCGCAGAGTGGTAGATGACCGAGTCGATGAGTCCAGCCACTGGGAAAGAGATGACAGCTAACGCTGGCTTGGCTAGACCCCTGGCTTGGCCTGAAGGCTTGTCACCTTACTGGCCAGGCCAGCGTTTTTCTTGGAGTTCAAGGTGCCCCCTCTTACCCAACCAGACCCGGGGGTACTACTGGGGTGCTCAGGCTTTGCAAACCACACTGTGTCCCACCCCCCCAAACAGGTACCCAGGGGCTACTTACCCGTAAACATGCCCCCAATGATGGCACACACACCTGTCAGGAAGTGGGTGAAAGACCTGGCAGAGGCAATGGGAGGGCTCAGTGGGCACTGTGTTCTGCTGGTCTGGGGCCTTGGCCACTCCCCAACCCCTACCTCACCTGTGTTTCTCTGTCAGCTTCACCATCATGGGGGAGAGCTCGTAGAGCACAAAGACTCCAGGAAGCCCCTGGTCACCCAGGAGCCCATTGGCAACCTTCTCGTGTCTGGTCACAGAGAACTGGTTGGTCCTCAGCACCTGGAGAAGAAGCAAGCCAGGGCAGGGCTGGTTTACAGCTTGGCTCCCAACGCTTCCCAGCGCCGCCTTTGTCATGCCTTGATTACATGAAGGGAGGGAATAAGGCTCCACGCTGCTAACATACCGTAAGGCCCGAGGACCACCCAGACCCCCACCACCCAGGGCCTCCTCCAGTCACCAGCTCTTTATGGGTTGCCCAGCTGCATCTGGTGATGATTTCACCAGAGGCCCAAGGAGGGGAAGCAGTAAAAGGCTGAGGCTGACGTCCTGGCCCTCAGGCTCTGCGTTCTACCACTCTGCAGACCCCAGAAGAACAGCCAAGCGTCCTTGGCCTGGCTAAAGCAGGAGAATGGGGGACAGTGACACTGACAGAATGGACAGAAGCAGTCAGGAAAGTGCCCAAGTACTTGGAACCTAGTAGCTCCCAGGCCTGTGTCACCTGTTCTTTGGGCTTCAGATTTTCAACCATCAGATGAGGACTAAGAGCAGCACTTCACCTCTCAGGCTGAAGGAACCACAGGAAGGACTCAAGTGCTTAACAAGCAGGAGACTGACATCTGCACTCCCGGACTCACCTCTCCATCCACTTTCATGTACACTGTGGGTACCACCTTCACAAAGTACTGGAACATCATGGAGGCTGTGGGGAAAAGCAAAGCACTGGGTGTGGATGCCAGGAAGGGCTTTGGTGCTAGGAGGGCCACCTTCTAGGCTGGTACCTTGGGGTGCAGTGACATTGGTGTGGTCCAAGGGGTTCACAATGCCTGGGTAGTCTTCCCCGAAGGACAGGTGCTTGATGTAGTGGGTCATGTTGATCTGCAAGCAACATCAGTGCCTGAGGCCTGACAGCACCCAAACCATGCAAAGCTCTTTACAATGGCAGTCAAGGATGCCTGGGTCTGTCAGTGCAGACGAGGGGGGGACAGACAAAGGCAGGAGCCCTGTATGGGACAAGCTGTGGCTTTAAAGAACTGCTTTTGACAGGCATCTCCAGTTCCCCAGCTAGGAATTCCTTCTCACAGTCCACAGGTTCTTGGGGCCCTGGGGTTTAAAGTCCTGGTTCACTGGGCACATAGACAGCCACTGATAGCTTGGCAGATGCTGGCTCAGTAGCCTCATCTCCAACTCTACCTTTCTCCTGAGATTTGTGTGTATGTATGATTGTTTTGCCTGCATGTGTATAAGTGTAGTCACATATACAATGCCCAGAGAGGCCAGAAGATGTCAGATCCTCTGGAACTGGAGTTACAGATGGCTGTTCGTTCCAGGTGGGGGCTGGGAACGGATCCCAAGCCCTCTGGAAGAGCAGGCAATGCTCTCAACCACGGACCTGTCTCTCCAGCCCTCTCCAAAGATATTCCGAAAAATGTAAATGTGACTCCGTAACACTCCCAGTTAACATGGCCAACAGTTGCCCTTTGTGGATACAGGAAAGACCAGATCCTCAGGGCAGCCTTGGAGTCCTGTGTATTCTGGGCCTGCCAACTTCCCAGCCTTAGCCGCCCATACCTGCCCCAGATTTCAGGAAATATCAGACTCCCTCCTGACTGCCCTGAACTTCCCTTTGCTAAAGATGCACCTGTCCAATCCCATCGCTGCCCCCAGCCTGCTCAGGTTCCAGTTCAAAAGTCCATCTCACTCACTGGATCCTCAGTCTAGCTCTCTAGCAGAATAGTGTATAGTAGTCTCTGCTCTGTGCGCCCCATTTCAGAAATGAGCCAAGGCCAGCCCCCCCCACCCCCGTGGTTGTCACTTGGTACGTACGTTGTCAAGGCCGAAGCTTTGCAGGTCATGAACTAGGAGAGAAGAGAAGAGTCATCAGGGGTGCAGGCTCCGGCTCCGGCTCCTTCAGAGTCCGCTCAGGCTCCATTCCTCTCTGGGGTTCAGCCCAGCTGGTTCTTCCCTGACTCCTCCCCTCCCTCCAGCCTGGCTCCTGCTTAAGGACAGCTGGTCAGGGCCCTTCCTGGACCTGTGTGCTCCAGTGGGGTAGTAAGAACACAGCCCTCGTTTCTTCTCTGAGAGGAAGGGAGCTCAGGCCTTGACTCTATGCCCTACTTGTATCTCAGCAACAAAGCCCACTAACAGGTCCCTCGCTGACTACAGTTAATGGCAAATCACTGACTCCTAAAGCGAGGGGGGACTCCCTGGCCTCTGCCTGTAAAGTTCCCCAGAGGGAATCCCATGGGTTCCCTGAACCAACTGCTCCAGAAGATCTTCCCACCCGATCCCAGTTCCTGTGCTGCAAGAAGCCCTACTCCACGACCTGTCCCAGTCACAGCCACCCAGCAGTCAGCTTGGAGAAGGCTCTATCCTAGACCCAACTGCCCCTCATCCCAAGAGGGCAGGCTGCCTTAGAAGTGGGGGTGTCCTCCCTGGGGCAGGGCCACTTACTCTCCACAGCATGGACTGCAGCATGGGGGGGGGGGAGAAAGGAGGAAGAGAACAAAGATTCAGAGCTTCATAATGAGACCTATGGAGCAGGATACAAGCTGGAGGGAGGACCTCGATATTCCTGCCTCAGATAGAGGATCTAGCCCCGGCTCAAAGGCCTCTTCCTGGGCCAAAGCGGAGGGCAGAGGGCTTGAGGACAAAAGTACCCAGCCTCAGAAAGTTTGAAAAGCCCCTTTCTGAGCCATGTGATACTGGGCAAATCATTTGAATTTTCTTTGCTCTCTGCAAAGGGCTGACCAGAGAGCATCTAAGATGGGAACACACCTAGTCAACTTCAGAGAGATCAATACACCACACACAACATACCACAGCATACCACAACATACCACAACATACCACTCAACCTGCAACCACCAAGGATGCCAGAGAGTCTGCCACTGGGCACTGCAGTGTGGCATCCTGGCGTTTAGAGTAACTTGCTTGGGGTTCATGGGTCTGAGGCAGCCCCCCTCCCCCCCAGCACAGGAGCGCGGCTGCAGGCTCAGCAGCTTTCCACTCATCCTCCTGCAGTCTTCAAGAGTCTACTCTTGTGTGTGTGTGTGTGTGTGTGTGTGTGTGTGAGACAGGGTCTCCCTGTAGCCACCAGCTGGCCTGGAACTCACTCTGTAGACCAGGCTGGCCTTGAACTCACAGAGATCCACCTGCCTCTGCCTCCCAAGTGCTAGGATTAAAGGCGTGCGCCACCACACCCTAAGAGTCCACTCTTACCCAGCCTCTAGAGCAGAGTGGGCTCCAGAGCTCTGGAGGCTCCTGCAGGCCCACATGCCTACTCCCCCTGCCCTATCCCCTGGCAACCTCACAGGCTCCATGAAAGACCCACAAGACTATTGTACAGGACCCTGTGTCTGCTCAGCAAAGTCACTAGGAGCAGCTTGCAGCACCAGGCCCTGCTCAGCCCCTGAACTCTGCCTAGGTGCCTCTTCTCCGCTAGTAAAACCCCAACTCTCATTCTATCCACAATCCTCTTGGGCCTCACAGGCTTATTTCTCAGGTATCAGCAATACATGTCTTCAGCCTCTACCCAGGCTCCTCACCCTTCTGCTTCACCCACAGCCTAGCTTTCGCTCCCAGGTACCAGCTCTGTTGTAGCCCCTCAATGACTGATTGGATAGAAGGGAGGTCCTTCCAGCTCTTTATGGCTCCCTTCAGATCATGCCACCCGATCTACTCTCAAAATCCTCAGCTTTGATGTTCCAACAAGGCGTCCTGACTTATTTGGTCCAGAAGCTCCTCGGGCACCCCAGGACAGTTCTCCCATGACATGTCTCAGCAGTTTACGAACCACCTGTCCTTCTCTATGGAATCTGTGTCATAGCTTCTGGAGACTTCCGTAATCGTGTAAATGAGCCTTCCAGTATCCTGGCCTCCCAGTTCCTGGACTGCCCACTCCCCGCCCCCCATCTCTTGTTTTCTACTTCTAAACCACCAGCTATGGTTCAGTCCCTAAACTCTGACATCAGCAATACCTAACCCCTTAATAATTTCAACTGCAGGGGCTGGAGAGATGGCCTAGCGTTTAAAAGCACCGAATGCTCTTGCAGAGGACCCAGGTTCGATCCCCAGCACCCATGTGGCAGCTGAGAACCGTCTTTGACTCCAGTTCCAGGGGAATCCAACACCCTCTTCTGACCTCCATGGCACTGCACGACACAGTGTACAAACCTACATGCAGACAGCACATTCATACGCATAAAAAATAAAATAATTTTTTTAGCTGCAAGAACCCCATGCTCTAATCACTGGATTTCTTTTTTTTTTTAATTTTTAATTTTATTTATTTTTGTATGTGTATAAATGTACTGTCTGCATGCAAGTTTGTGCACCCGTGTCGTGCAATGCTGCGGAGGTCAGAAGAGGGTGTCGGATTCCCCTGGAACTGGAGTTCTCCTGGAATTGGAGTTCTCCTGGAATTGGAGTTTCAGACGGTTCTCAGCCACCATGTGGGTGCTGGGGATCGAATCCCGGTCCTCTGTAAGAGCAGTCGGTGCTCTTAACTGCTAGGCCATCTCTCCAGCCCCAACCACTGGATTTCTAACTTTCTCCTGTTCCTTCCCTCCAGTACCGAAATCTTTTTTTTTTGGAGACAGGGTCTCACTACATAACCCTGGCTGGACTGGAGCTTGCTATGTAGACCAGGTGTGCTTCCAACTCAGAGATTTGCCTGCCTCTGTCTCCACAGTGCTGGAATTAAAGGTGTATTCTACATACTTAACCAAATCCAATGATTCTTTGCCACATCAAAGACCTGCAGTCCACTGCCTCTTCTGCCTCCTCAGTGGCCTCTACCTCACCCCAAGTCCCATGTTCTTGTTTCCCGGCTTTAGCAACTTCTACCCATGGTGCAGTCTGTCTGTCAGGAGCTCTTCACACACCCTCTGACTCCCTTGCCTTTGCATCTTGGAGCAACAGTAAACTGCAGATGGGCCCAATGCTCTGCCTACTTTAAGCTATATGTGCTTTCACTTCCACTCGCTGCCCCAGAAACCAAAGTGACCTAGCTACCCTGCTCTGCTCCCCACACCCTGCCCTGCAACACCACCCCGTAAGCCTTTCCTCTCTCTTCATCCTCCAGCAAATGACCTTGGTTCTTACAGCACAGAGAAAAAGCTACGAGAGACTTTTCGTGTGCTTCCCCCCAGAACCACCCGTTGAGCCAGGAGTCTGCTTTCCACTAACTGCCATGCCTGGCCTTTCCACATGCCCGAGGCCCTAGACCGTCTTCTTTGTCCTCCCCCAGGACTCCACGCAGAGGGCTGTCACACGTCTCTGGAGCATCACCTCTGCCCTTTCCTGGGCAAGCTCCAATGGCACATTACCATTCTGCGAGTGCTGACTCCACTGCATGCTGACGTGCCTTCCCGCCTGGCCTCCAGGTCCCGAGCAGCCTTCTTTCTTGCCTTGCCCTCCACTCCCTCCCCGCCAGCAGCTGCTGTCATTAGCAGTGACTACAGTCCTCTGCAGTTTCAATCTCAAGCACCCGGCGCTCTGACACTTCCCACCTTAGAATTCTCTCTTGGCCTCACGTGTCCTGAGTTGCAGCCCATGTTCTGTCAAGGCCGCAAATGACCACCATACTACACATCCACATTCAATTTCAGCCTCTGAAAAGTCTTTGTCCACCCCCTAGCTCCCAAGAGCCAGTCTGCCAGTCTCCTCCTGTCTCCCTCATGCCTCAGCAGCAATCCTTTACATCTTCTACAAAGAGCAGAAGGGTGTTGCTTGTCTTTTTTTTTTTTTTTTTGGTCTTTCTGAGACAGGGTCTCTCTTTGGAACTCACTATGTAGACCAGAAGACCAGGCTGGCCTTGAACTCCTGAGTGCTGGGATTAAAGGCATGCGCCACCATGCCAGGCTTATTGCTGCTTACCTTTTTTTTTTTTTTTTGGTCTTTTCGAGACAGGGTCTCCCTGTAACCCCAGCTGTCCTAGAACTCGCTCTGTAGACTAGGCTGGCTTTGAACTCACAAAGATCCCCCTGCCTCTGCCTCCCGAGTGCTGGGATTAAAGGCGTGCGCCACTACGCCTGGCTGCTGCTTACCTTTTAAAAGTTGTTGGACCATGCGCCTCTTCACAGCCCCCTGGGACTTCCCAGCTCACACACGCAGAAGCCCACGTCCCTTCAGGCCCCGTAGCTGTTCTCTCACCTTGTACTGACCCATGCCATCCAGATCCAGCCCATTCGGATCCAGCCATCCCGACCTTCTTACAACCCTTCAGCCTGCCAGTACATTTCCATTCTCTCTTCGTGGGAAGTTCCCCGGACATCGCGCTCCTGGCTCCCTCACTTTCCTACCCAGAGTCTCCCCCAGGTTTCCTGGTCACAATGCACAGTCCACCATCTTTACTCTGCCTTGTTTTCCCCATGTGGCTCATTAGCATCTGATACTTCATGTCCTTTACACACTTTTTTTCTGTTTTGGGAGGGGGAGGGTTGAAACAGGGTCTCGTGTAGCTCAGGGTAGCCTCCACCTTGCTATGCAGCCGAGGATGACCTTAACTGATTCTCTTGCCTCACCTCCCAAGCGCTGGGACTGGAGGCATGTGCACCATGCCCAGCCTGTCTGTCTGTCTGTCTGAATACTCTGAGCAGGGACCTTACTGACTCCTGTATCCTTCTATCTAGATTAACATGTAGTACCCAGTAGGTGATATTAAATATCTAATGAATACGCCCATGAAAAAAGATAATGAATCTCACTTAATTCATTTCAACATCGTGAAGGAGGTATTAAATCACCCCACTTTACAGAAGAGATTAAATAAGGTTAGCTTCATGCTTCCCAGTATGACACAACTCCAGAGAACAGCATCCAGTTCCATCCAGCTTCACTTGTTAAAGCCTAACACACAAGTCACCTGATTTTGGGGGTCGCCACTTACACAAAGCCTACTTACGTGCCTATTTAAAATAGGCTCTGTGCCATAATCCCCCCATTCTAGCACCCCACAGCACTGGGGATTGAACCCAGGGCCTCGAGCATGCTAGGTAAGCCCTCTACCAACTGAGCTATACCCTAACCCCTTAGCCTGCAGTCTTTACCACTGTGCTAAACTGCTGCCCTGCTCTGGGCCAAAGATAAAAGAGCAATGGGCGGGTAAGGATTATTCCAACTCGCCAAGAGGGAATCAAGGGTCTAACTCTCCCCAGCCAATGACGGATCACTTACCATGCACGTGGGACTGCTGGAAGCTCTTCCCAGGGGCAAAGTGGAAGTTTCCCGCCACCTGTAGGGGACATTTCCTCTCATTTTCCATCTCAACCATGGCGCTCTCCCAGCCCAGCTGTCCTGCCCTGTCTCTATCCTTCCTGGTACCTTGTTGACTTCCAGGAAGCCATATACTTGGCAGCCTTCATTCTTTTGCTCCTGCATTTTCTGGCTGAAGCCCTCTCGTCGGCATTGCTCAATCGTGTCTGGGTTCTTGAAGGCCCAGCCTCGACGGCGGTAGGCTTCCCGAACATCTTCACAGCTGTTACAGCACCTGTCGGAGCAGGAGCAGGCGGGTGAGAGCACGACCAGTGCTGGCACCGTGGGAATAAAGCCCAAGCAGTGCACCTACTGTGTAGCCTCTACCAGCCTCATCCCTGACCATCAAGCAGTGCACCTACTGTGCAGCCTCATCCCTGACCATCAAGCAGTGCACCTACTGTGCAGCCTCATCCCTGACCATCAAGCAGTGCACCTACTGTGCAGCCTCATCCCTGACCATCAAGCAGTGCACCTATTGTGCAGCCTCTACCAGCCTCATCCCTGACCACTAAATGGTCTCTGTCGTTTCCTCAGTGGCAGTGGGCTGTTCAAAATACATGCTGCTGTATGGGGGCTGGAGAGATGGCTAAGTGGTTAAAAGTGCCAACTGCTCTTGCAGAGGACCTGGGTTCGATTCCCAGCACCCACATGGTGGCTAAGA
This sequence comes from Rhizomys pruinosus, assembly GCA_009823505.1. Lineage (NCBI taxonomy): Eukaryota > Metazoa > Chordata > Mammalia > Rodentia > Spalacidae > Rhizomys > Rhizomys pruinosus. The sequence goes on along the minus strand of VZQC01000091.1, from coordinate 35,624 downwards.
ACTGTCTTTAACTCCAGTTCCAGGCCCACACCTTTAATCCTAGCACTCGGAAAGCACAGGCAGGTGGACCTGTGAGAGTTCAAGGCCAGCTTGGTCTACAGAGTGAGCTCCAGGCCAGTTGGAACTAAAGGGAGAACCTGTCTCAAAAAATACCAAATAATAATAATAATAATAAAATAAATAAAAATAAAATATAGAAAAATAAATAAATAAAATATTTAAAAAAGGAACATCTTCTGAGATCTGTCAGTCTTTCAGGCAGGGCTCAGGAAACCATACAGTAGTTAGCACGTATTAGTGACTTAATAGATAACCTATCTTATTGTTTTACGTATAATATGCATTTAATCCTTATGTGACTTTTACAAGGAGGGTGTTATTATCCCTTTTTAATAATACATAGCAGTAATAAAGTTTGGTCTGAAGACAAGGGCTGGAAACATGGGAGCTAGACTCCAGAGACCATCTCTGAACTGCTTTTCCAGTCTGAAGAGCAAGGACCACTTCAGCCTCATTCCAGGAAGGACCCACTTATAAACCTCAGTTACTTGAACCCCAACACTTCTAAATTCTTGGTCCCATCTCCCAACCTGCCACAGTCTGAACAAGACTCAGGCTAATAGACAGTGCCTGATGAGAACCCCACTAAATACCCCAGGGCTCGGCTCACTTGATGTCTTCTGACTCAGCACCATAGCAGCTCTCACAGCGATTGGGGTCCAGGGAGTTGGGGTCAAACACCGTCACCTCGACTTTCCCAAGCTCTAAGGGGAGGGCAGGGACAAAAGCATAAGCTGGAGGCAGATGCAGCAACATCTATAGCCCTTGCTCCTACATGGGTCCTTTGGCTAGTCAGATGGGAATAGCCAAAGTCAAATAGGCACTAATAGCTATATAATACATATTATGGGCCGGGTATTAAGCACTTCACATATATCAAGTCTCCTAATAAATAAGTAATAAGGAGAAAGCAACAGTAAATAATGTTAGCTGGGTACAAGTAACTTTCCATACATTGTCTTATTTCATGATTCTCTGAAGGTGGAACAGAGGTTAACAGGCAGCACCTGTTATGGGAGGCTGCTTAGAGAAAGAAAGAGTGCTAAAAGTGGGCACTCTCTCTACCAAGTATTGTTCACACATTATGGTGATTCTCCAACTTATGATGAGGTTTTATATTGATAAACCATCATATACTGAAAATACAGTAAGTAAAAAACACACTTGATGCATCTAGCCTTTTGAAAAACATGATTTAATGCTCAGTTGAATAGCCAAAACTATCTCACACAAAGACTATTTCATAACAAAGTACTGAGTAACTTGAGTAACTTCTGGTTGTATGTGTATGCTTTGGAACCATCACAGAGTCAAAACATCTTTTAAGTTAGGAACCATCTGTACTTCATTTGATCCTTACTCCATGTGCAAGGTACCACTGTTTACCACTACTTTGTATCTGAGGCTCACAGACTGCAAGACAAGGCCAGATCTTAACCCAGGCAATTCTACTTGTGAACCTAAACTCTTCACCTTAGGCCTCTTTCAATCCAAAGGGGGAAAAGTCCTATGGGCAGAATTCAGTCAATGGGTTGGGAGTGCAAACGTGACAAGCTTTTATCTAAAGAAGTTCCATCAAGGGGCTGGAGAGATGGCTCAGCGGTTAAGAGCATCAACTGCTCTTGCAGAGGACCCAGGTTCAATTCCCAGCACCCACATGGCAGCTAAGAACCGTCTTTAACTCCAATTCTCGGAGAATCTGACTCCCTCTTCTGATGTCCGCGGCATTGCACGACAGGGGTGCACCAACCTACATGCAGACAGTACACTCATACACATAAAAAAATTATAATAATAAAAAAAGAAGTTCTATCAAGGCAAGGACAGGGAAGACCCACCCTCATTCCTGTGTTACTCAAACTACAACAGGCAGAGAATGACAACCAAATAAAGGATTCAGCTCTAACTGCTGGGCCATCTCTCCAGCCCCTAAAGCGTTCTATTCAATACATAGATGCTAGAAGCTTATCTAATATGTCACTGAGCTTGCAATAGCTCACTTGCCAGGGAGGCAGGGCCTGGGTATATACAGCTTTGGGAGCTGAGATCTGGCCCCCTCCCTTGGTTACCATGCCGCTCGGCCTCTGAGCTCACGGGGATGCCATCCTTGTCTAGCCGTTTCTTGAACAGGTTGTGTTCCACGTCCAGCTGCTGTTCACCGGCCACATCCATGGCGTCAATGCTCAAATCTGGAAGCAAGAAGGCAAGTTGAAGTACTAGGACTATAGTATAGGGATCTGGAGATCTGAGTTTTGACAGGTAACATCTACTTTGTGGCAGAACTGGATTAGAGGGAAGAGGATATCTTGGGATCTAAGATGCAAGTGTCAATCTGGAAGCCCATCTAGAGATTCCCACCCACTGTGTGGTACTCACAGGCACAAGGCATATGGGGAAAAAGTACATCGATGTTGATCTTCAGTTTATCGCCCCGCGACTTGTCCACGTAGAGCTCAGGATGCACCTGCAGCGACACTACCTCGGTCAGATTTGGTAGGCCACTCATTCCCCACTCCTCTAAGGGTCCCACCTATAGAATGACAAGCCCCGCTCATATTCCAGGCCACGCCCCTTACCTCGGTGGTGAGGTAATACTGCAACTCCGACAGGAACAGTAAGAGCATGAGAAGGCCACTGACGATGGTTACTGCAGGGCGGGAGACGGGTTGACAATGGCCAGTGTCCCACCCCCTCGGCCTCCAGCAGGCCAGCCAGAGTCGGGGTGCCCGGGCCAAACCCCAGGACACCTCCCTCCCAGCAGCCCGGGACCCGCCGATGCCTACCCGTGGCGCCCCCGCAGGTCTTGACCCGGAAGTCCTCCAGAGTCTTGGGGTAGGCATCGAACTGCTTCAGCTTCCCCAGCGCCTCCATGAGGACCGGCCGGAAAGCGGACAGCAGCCGGCCCGCCCCTACGGTCTCCCGCTTCCGGCCTGGAGTCGGAGCCACGCCTCTCGCCTTCCCGCGCCGGCGCAGCAGTGCCTACGCGGCTCCACCCTCTCCTGGGTTACGGGAGGCCCGCCGTGCGGCCACGCCCCCTGGCACTTAGTGTGGACTGGTAGCCACTAGGGAGGTGGTCACACGGGGCCACAGCCACGTGCTTGGAGCCGGGCCAGGTGCTCCACCTTAGACCCTTGGGCCTCTCAGAACAGCGAGTGGCATCATCATCAACTGGGAAATGGCTAGAAATGCGGATAATTCGTTCCCACTTACAGCAAGTCCAAAGAAGCTCTGTCGTGTTTCCAAGGCAGTCAGTGGGTGAGCATCTCCGCCCTGGAAAAGGGAGTGCTAAAGGGCTGGCTAAAATGTCTCAGCGGATGAAGGCGCGTGCTGCCAAGCCCCAGCACCTGACTTCTAACCCCAGTATCCACGTGATGAAACGAGAGGCTCTATTCCTGTAGTTTGTCTGCTGACCTCCCACTGAACACACACACACACACACGCAATCTAATTAAAATGTGGTTTTGAAGAGGGTGTTAACTCCCATTTTCCCAAGAGCAAACTGATCCATAGCGGAACTTGATTCCACTCCCGTTCTTCTGGACCTCAAAGTTCCCTGGGTTCTTAAACAGCTTCCCAGTGCTGCCCCTGAGCACCACTTTCTGGATTATTCCAAATCATTTGTACAGAATTTGAGCTTCTTACCGATGGCTGCCACTCCTCCAGGCCTAGACTCCATTGGAGACTAAGCTGCTCCACCTTCCATTCGTATTGTAGCCTGGTGTCTCGACGCTCAGCTCCCAGCAATACAGCTGTGACAACACTGGGGGTTTGTTTTGAGAGAGGATCTCACTATGTTGTTCAGGCTAGCGTAGAAATCCTGGAGACCTTCCTGCTTCAGCCTCAGGTCCTGGCAGCTCAAAAGTTTTGATTCAGAAATTCCACTTAATAAATCTGACTTCAAGAATCTCATTATGTTCCTGGGTGGTTGTTACACACCCATAATGAACTTTTCCTTTCAATTTAAAGACTTTTATTTTTAATGTTTTTATTTATTTAGTGTGTCTATGTATAATGTTTATATGTATGATGTGTATATGATATGTGTGTGCACAGGTTCGCACATGCCATGGCATGCCTGTGCGAGGTCAAAGGACAACTTTCTGGAGTCAGTTATCTCCTTCCACTGTAGGTTCCAAGGATTGAACTCAGGTGGTCAGATTTCCATGGCAAATGCTTTTTTTCCCACTGAGCTGTCTTGCTGTCCCTTAAATGTTTTATTAGCATCTATTGATTACATATAATAATGGGCCTTATGATGATATTTTGGTTGTTTACAGGAGCAGGGGTGGAGTTGGTTTACATATGCATGAGCATCTTACCCATGACCACTCTACAGAAGAAAATGTTTCTCCCTCCCCAGCAAGCATTATCTGTATAAATCAAGGACAAGTGAGGCCCAGAGAGCCTCTCCCCTTTCCGTAACGGTGTTGACGGGAACTCATTATGTAAACCAGGCTGGATTGGGATTTGCCTATGTGCATTGGATCCCCTGAAACTGGACTTTTGGACGGTTGTTAGTCGCCATGTGAGTACTGGGAACTGAACCTGAGTCCTCTGTAAGAGCAGTAAGTGGCCTTAAGCCCCATCAGATTTCTTATTTATTTATTTATTTATTTACTTTAATTTAAAATTTTTTTTGTCTTTTTGAGACAGGGTCTCCTGTAGCCCCAGCTGTCCTGGAACTCATTATGTAGACCAGGCTGGCTTTGAACTCACAGAGATCTGCCTGCCTTTGCTTCACAAGTTCTAGGATTAAAGGTGTGTGCCATTATGCCTGGCTCCAAATTTCTTTTTTTTTAATTTCTAAATTTTTATTTGTATGAGTGTATTGCCTGCACGTATGTAAGTGTACCCATGTTATGCAATGACCATGGAAGTCAGAAGAGGGCATTGGATTCCCCTGGAACTGGAGTGATGGACAGTTGTTAGCTGTCATGTGGGTGACAGGAATCAAACCTGGATCCTCTGCAAGAGCAGCTAATGCTCTTAACAACTGAACCATCTATCCAGCCCCAGATTTCCTTCCTTCCTTCCTTCCTTCCTTCCTTCCTTCCTTCCTTCCTTCCTTCCTTCCTTCCTTCCTTCTTTCCTTCCTTCCTTCCTTCCCTCCCTCCCTCCCTCCTTTCTTTCTCTCTTTTCTCCTTTCTTTCTTTCTTTCTTTCTTCTTTTTCTTTTCTTTTCTTTTCTTTTTTTTTTTTTTCACGCCAGGAACAAGATTTACTTCCATGTGGAATTACCAGCAAGGGCTGCCTACAGGGGCAGCCTACAGACACATGATGGAACCAGGCAGCATGGCAGGCAGTGAGAGAGAGAGATGGTGCCTGGGGGCCCACCCCTTATAGCCAGGGGGCGGGGCCTCAGGTACAGAGGAAGTGGTCAGAAGACTGACAGCCTCTAGAGGAAGTGGGCATCTGTGCCCTTGGATTCTGGGAAGCCAACTAACATTCCAGCCTTTTGCTTATGGTAAGGAAATGGGGCACTGTTCTCTCTTCTGTTCTGCTTCAGAGCTGACTGGGGGGCAAAGTCTTGGGGAATAGCTGTCAGGCTGGAGGGTTGGAATCTCGGTTTCCCATTTTGGCTGCTCTGGTGCTGCTCTGCCCAGTGGGTTGGTCCAGATCAATAGTGGCCAGTATTAGTGTTTTCTCTGCAATGAAAAACAAGCTGGTTGAGTCTTACAGAGTATACCAGTGAGGGACTTCACAGTATCAACAAGGGCTACTGGGTGCATTAGCAAATGGAGGGTCCCTGTTAGGGAATGCAGAGGGAAAAAGGACGTGTACCCTGGTTTGAGAAAGGAAAAAAAAAGTTTAGTACACAGAGCTCAGAATAAGAGCCAACTTTAATACAGACGGCTCCAGATGAGGCCATAACCACGAGAATATAAAAGGTGGTATTTTCTGGCATGGCGCATAAAATCTGTGCATCCTATTCTAAACATGCACAGGTAGATATCCTAACTTGGCGCACAGTAGCTTTACCTATCTCCCTGGTGATAAGTTATTTCATTTTCTTCTTCTCTCTCTTTTTTTTTTTTTTTTTTTTTTTTGGTCTTTCAAGACAGCGGTTCTCCCTTTTAGCCCCAGCTTGTCCTGGAACTTACTCTGAAATAGACCAGGCTTGGCCTTGAACTCACAAAGATCCGCCTGCCTCTGCATCCCCAAGTGCTAGGGATTAAAAGCATGCGCCACCACCGCCTAGGCTCCATCATTTGTCCTTCTTACAGTTCTCCTTGTTGGTGTGTTTTCAAAAACCCACTCCAGTTTGGGGCTGAGGAGATGGTCTAGTGTTTAAGAGCGCCGACCGCTCTTGCAGAGGATCCCCAGGTTCAGATCGAACCAGCACGCCACATGGTGGCCTAAAACCGTCTGAAAACTCCAATTCCAGACCGGGGCAAGACGAGATACCCCAGTTCCAGGGGAATCTGACACCCTCTTCTGACCTCCTGCAGCATTGCACGACACGGGTGCACAAACTTGCATTGCAGGAACAGTACCATTCATACACATACAGGAAACTAAATAAAATTAATAAAAAATAAAAAATAAAGAAAATAAAACCACACAGTTGAGCCAGCATGCAGCCTAGGGCTCGCGGGTGGGTTGTGGTCTCCAGCATGGAGGAACAGGCTGTTGTTGCCGAAGCCAAGAAGGACCGACCCACAACGACCTCGCAGGGGCCACTCAAACTTCCGCCTGTGGCTCCACGGTTCCCGTGCGGCCCTGGTGGTTCCCTGTGCAGGATCTGAGTGAGCCTTTGCGGGAAACTAGCCGAAATCACCATCTTCGGACCGCCCCATGAGCAGAATCGAGTGAAGAACATTCTCTTGAACTTGGTGTCCTGGCACAAAGAGCACCCCACATTCACCGAGCTAAGAAGATGAAAGAACTTGAGGAGTTCTTGAAGGTTCATTCCTCGGGTCAGGTACTCCCGCCACCTGTTGAAGACAGTGAAATAGTCAGGAACACAATGAAGGTCAGCTTTGCTTCTGCTGAAGTTGAAGAGAAACAAGTCTTCTGAAATCTGTGTTACCCCCCCCCATGAAGAATAGCTTTTTTGTTTTTGCAAATACTAGTTTGTACTAGTATTTCAGTGAAGAAATTACTGGTGGTTTTTGTCTGATACGTGATTTTTTTTTTTCTCACAGGCAAAAAGCAAAAATAAATAAATAAATAAATAAAATTAAATAAATAAATAAAATAAACCACCACAGTATAACTCAGATTAAATGAAAGTTTGTTTTGGTGTAAGGTCAGCTGAGGTTCTGTTCCTTAGGGGTCACTCAGGCCTAGCGCCTGGCTCTCTTCACCGATTCCATCTATGTGAGGACAAAGTCAGGCCCTTTGAAGTGTGAGGAGTTTCTCCTCTATATGGACTTTACCCCCTTGACTGGACACTGGCTGGATGAAGTCCTTTTTTTTTTATTTTTAAATTTTATTTATTTTTTATGTGTATGAATGTACTGTCTGCATGTAGGTTTGTGCACCCGTGTTGTGCAATGCCATGGAGGTCAGAAGAGGGTGTCGGATTCCCCTGGAACTGGAGTTCTCCTGGAATTGGAGTTACAGACGGTTCTCAGCAGCCATGTGGGTGCTGGGGATCGAACCCACGTCCTCTGCAAGAGCAGTCGGTGCTCTTAACCACTAGGCTATCTCTCCAGACCCGGGATGAAGTCCTTTTAAGTGAATCTCCAAGACCTCCCTGTCCTGGGATGACTGGTGACTCACTGCCACAGGACATGTACAAAAGTGCCGATGCAGGATCCTAGGACCCAAGTCGACCTCAGAGGGTGGGGGCCAAAATATTGTCCCTTCAAATCCCTCTTGCCAAATCAGATTGGAGCTTTAAGTGTGGTTGCTAAACCTCCAAGAGGCTTCTTTGAATGAATTTGGTACTTTAAGTACCATATAACTCCTAAGTAAAGCTTGAACATTGACTTAAGCACTGTTAATAAATTCTTCATTGCTGTTGCAAAAATATTCTAATAATAAAAGCTCATGGTAGGAGCCAGGTGGTAGTGGCTGCAGCACAGGCTAGGAAAGGATGCTTCTTACTGGCTTGTGTTGCTGGCTCATGTTCAGCCTATTGTATACAATATAGAAATATCTGGCCAAGAATGGCATTGACCACAATGGGCACAGGCCAGTCCAAAGAAGGCAATTATTGAGGTTTCTTAGCTCAGGTATATCAAGTTGACATTAAAGCTATGCAGTAAGTCCTTGGGCTGGAGAGATGGCCTAGCGGTTAAGAGCACCGACCGCTCTTACAGAGGACCCGGGTTTGATCCCCAGCACCCACATGGTGGCCGAGAACCGTCTGTAACTGTGCCTCTGCCTCCCAAGTGCTAGGATTAAAGGCGTGCACCACCATGCCCGGCATTTATTTATTTCTGTATGTGTATCAATGTACTGTCTGCATGCAAGTTTGTGCACCCGTGCTGTGTAATGCTGCAGAGGTCAGAAGAGGGTGTCAGATTCCCCTGGAACTGTAGTTTGGATCTCTGTGAGTTCGAGGCCAGTCTGGTCTACAGAGTGAGTTCCAGGACAGCAAGAGCTACAGAGAGACCCTGTCTCAAAAAGACCAAAAAAAAAAAGCTATGCAGTAAATCCTACAATTTATTCTTTAAGGTCTATGAAGGTCATTTAGGTACTCAAAGTACAATGATTTAAACCATGCAAGTCAAAAGGTTCTAACATTGTTGGGCCCTGTGGGTCCTAGAGAATGCGGCCTACTGTAATCCTGAGCCTGACTAGAGTTTAGCAACCTGTCTCTGGCCAGTCACTTCCGCATAGGAGTGACTCAGCATAGCCCGACCTGAAAATGCCTACAACCGATGTGGCGAGTTACTATTGGCCCAAAGCTATCCCCCCACTCTACGTATCTCCTCTCCTGCCTTTTCTCCACCCTTCCCACCAAGTATATATAAGCCGCCGCCTGATGCAATAAAGTGAGTCCTTGCTTTGAGGAGCTCCTGGTCCAGTGTGTTCTCTTGCCGACCGACCATTGATACTCATCATCCCGCTCAGCCCCATCCACCAAGTAGGCTGGCTGGTTTGAGCCTTCTCTCCCCCGTCCCTCTTCAGGTGACACCCCACAGTCTGGTGTTTCCATCCAGTTACCTTTGGAACTTCACTGACGGGCCAATCAGTCTACAAGTGAGTGTACCTCCATAAATTATGGAGAAGTCTGCTTCCAAACCTAACCCCACCCTAGAATCCCTCTAAATTCTACTCAAGAGTATGGGCTTAAAAAGGAGAGATCCTTCCTCTGGGGGAATTCCCTGGCAGTGGGAAACAGACAGGAGCAGTGTCCCCTCGGGCATGCCCTGACCCCGCAGATGCTACACCGCGCCCCCCTCGGCCTCCAAAAAAGGCCTTGGAAGGTCCATCTCCAAGGGAGCCAGACATATCGGGCCTCCTCTGGGGGCACTCTCAGCCCTGAAGGATTGCTTCCCCCCTTGGCCTCCAAAAAGGCCTCAGAAGTAATTCCAGACAGGGTGCCCGAGCCCTTGGCAACCCAAAACCCTTTATCCTCCCCTCGTAGCATCCCCAAATCAGTGAAGGCATGGACTAAGGATGGATATTCAGAGAAATTGTGAAAGGAGAGCTTCCTCTTCCATGCACTTGCCCTCTAGAGGTCTTGAAATGGGTTCAAAGCCTGCTCTGCAGCCTGGGCTCCAGCCCCTAAGAGAAGCCCCGGCTTCCGCCTTCTGACCACAGTTCAGGTGGTGAAGGTCACAGAGGCTGGATGGATGGACGGGCTTGCCCTGGAGCAAGCAAGCTCAAGCTCTTTTTGCTGCAAACCTTCCACAGTGCTCATTTGCACCTTTGCATAGGCAGGCTTGGGTTGTAGAGGCAACTACCCAGGAATTAATCTACCAACACCGGCTTGCATGGAAGCTTGTGAAAAGCCAGCCACAGTATAAATGTGCTTTTAAAAAGTCCTTCTTGAGCCAGGTGTGGTGGCGCACAGCCTTTAATCCTAGCACTTGGGAGGCAGAGGCAGGCGGATCTTTGTGAGTTCAAGGCCAGCCTGGTCTACTGAGTGAGTTCCAGGACAGCTGGTGCTACAGGGAGACCCTGTCTCAAAAAGAAAAAAAAAAAGTCCTTATTAAAAATTTTTCTGTAAAGAGTGTTAAATAGTGTAACAATGTTTAATTCTGCTGAAGTTTCCTTTTGTCTGCTAAACTTCCTCCAAGATCTTTTCTAGAGATCAGACTTCTTGTAAATTCCAGGCTTGTAGAGCCTGGCTTGGTGGCCCAGGCATTTGATTCAAGTGGATGCCTGTGAGTTCAAGGCCAGCCTAGTCTACCAGGCTGGCTCCGACTGTGGGCAGGCACTGCCTTGAAAAGACCAAAGGCAAAATATGAAGCTTTTGAGTGTGTAGCTGTTTGTAAATACTCTTGTTAATCTAGTCCAATGTTTGTTCTGTGCCCATCTCCTGCTAAACAGCAGATGGCTTGTGGGGGAAGGGCTGGCTTTACAGTATTCTGTGTTTCACTGGAAATCATAAAGTCTGGGGCCCCCTTGCCTGAGGGCAGTGCTTCATCTTTCATTGTGTGTGTGTGTGTGTGTATGTTTTTTTTTTTGTTTTTGTTTTTTTGTCTTTTTGAGACAGGGTCTCCCTGTAGCCCCAGCTGTCCTGGAACTCACTCTGTATACCAGGCTGGCCTTGAACTCACAAAGATCCGCCTGCCTCTGCCTCCCAAGTGCTAGGATTAAAGGCGTGTGCCACCACACCTCGCTCATTATGTTTTAAAGGTGCAGCTTTGATTCCAATACTCAGGAGACAGACTGTGGAAATTACCTTTTCTCATTGAGTCACATTAAGTCACAACTTTTTTCCTTTGTACATATGTTTGTGTATGCTTGTATGTATGTGTGCTCATGCACATATGTGTATGGATGTATGAGCATTTTGTTTTAACCCCTATAACTTTCTAAACTTCTGTGTTTTAAAAAGGTCAACTATAATTCACTTTACAGATTTAACCTATATAAAACTTGGTTTATACCTTTTGGTGTTAACAATCTTTAATTGGATTTATGTAAGTCCTCTTTTTTTTTTTTTTTGTCTTTTCGAGACAGGGTCTACCTGTAGCCCCAGCTGTCCTGGAACTCACTCTGTAGACCAGTCTGGCCTTTAACTCACAAAGATCCGCCTGTCTCTGCCTCCCAAGTGCTAGGATTAAAGGCATGCACCACCACGCCTGGCTCAAGAAGGACTTTTTAAAAGCATATTTATACTGTGGCTGGCTTTTCACAAGCTTCCATGCAAGCCAATGCTGCTAGATTAATTCCTGGGTAGTTGCCTCTACAATCCAAGCCTGCCTATGCAAAGGTGCAAATGAGCGCCTCTGTGGAAGGCAACACAATTCCACCAACTAACCCATGCTAACTGGAGAGGACTTAGGCATAAATACCCCCACGTAGCAGTTAAAGACCTTAAAAAGAAATCATTCACACCTGCCGGTCTTGCCAGCCCTTCCTTCAGATTCGCCCCCTTCAAACCTTGGGCAGCAACCCCTGAGGTCTCTGCCCAACCACCTCTGGCAAATAGATGTTACCCACTATGCCCCATTTGGAAAACTTAAACGCATTTTTGTATCAGTTGACACTTTCTCACATGCATGCTGGGTGTCAGCACATGCGGGAGAAAAGACCAAACATGGAGAAAAGACCAAACATACCATTAGCCATATGCTCCAATGCTTTGCTACCCTCGGGTTACCCAATCAAATCAAAACAGACAACGGTCCATGATTCATAAGCAAGCCTTTTGTAAACTTCCTCCAAACATTCTACTGGTATCCCCTATAATCCTTGGGGACAGGCTATTGTGGAAAGATTTAATCAAACCCTCAAGGCTCAATTACAAAAACAAAAGGGGAGTCAATGCCCCCACATGATCAACTAAAGAAAGCACTATTCACCCTAAATATTTTAATTCTAAATGGCTGATATTTCATACTTCAAAACAGGAGTGAATAAAATGTTTTAAATAAAATTATGGCAAACAAGCTTGAAACATGATTCTGATTTAGTACAATTGCTTAAGATTAAAAAAAAATGCGAACAATTCTTTACCATTTCTTTATTCTAGTGCATCTGCATTAAGGCTTTGAATCATTTGACCCAAGATTTTACAATATTAAAATCTGACTCAGGATTTGCAATGTTAAATGAACAGGTCCACAGCCGTACTACAACTCTGCCTCAGAGTCAGCATAAATAGAGGTAAAGCTCAACACCTTAAGGAAATGGT
>VZQC01000091.1:0-21376 GCA_009823505.1 Rhizomys pruinosus | reverse complement strand
AAAAAAAAAAAAAAAAAAAAAATGGTCTCTGATCAGAAGGATGGTGGCCTAGCGCAGGAGAAAAGAAAAAAGATCTGCTAGTAAACACATAGGGTCAAAAATCAGGTCTTCAGACGTCTAGAACCAAGAAAAAACTGGAAAAGAAAAATTTTTAGTTGTAATACCTGCGGAAAAAATAATTTGGACAGATAATAAAACCTTCAGATAAGCAGTGTAGAAACTTAGGAACCCGGGTTCAAATCAGGCCTTTGAAAAAAATTTAAGAGGCATGCCAAAAGTAAACTTAATTTAATTTTTGTTTGTGTGCAACATAGAATAAAAGAAGTTTGAAGTGGCCACTTCATTTGGACAAAAAACACACAGGAGAACATGGACACATGACAGTTACAAAGACACATTGAAGAATGGTTATAACACAGACAGGTTGGACAGACACATGACCGAACTGTATCCATTAACCCTGGGCAATGGGAAAATCCCCCTCCTTTTTTTTTTTTAATCTAAAGTTGTCCATCATTGTCCAGGGCAGTGGAACCATTAATTGCAATTATCACATTTTACATAGAATCACCTAGAGTTTAAGACATCTACTTAGGTGGAAGCAGCGTGTATGCCCATACTGTGCTTTGCAGCACAGGTTGTTCTTGTATGCCTGTGAAGGATGGTGTAGGCAGGAAAATCTAGTGGCTTGCGTATATTACCTGCTAATTTAATGAGAATAAATTTAGTTAGTGGAAGAATCAAAAGATCCCAGCCAAGTGAAAGGTTACCGCCTGAGGGAAAAGCTGGATGCTAGTGAGACAGGGTGTGGTCTGCAGACCTTTTTTTTTTTTTTTTTTTTTGTCTTTTCGAGACAGGGTCTCCCTGTAGCCCCAGCTGTCCTGGAACTCACTCTGTAGACCAGGCTGGTCTTTAACTCACAAAGATCCACCTGCCCCTGCCTCCTGAGTGCTAGGATTAAAGGCGTGCACCACCACGCCCAGCAAGGCACAGCTTCTTAATCTCAGATACAGAGGCTACTCAAAAGATCCCAGCCAGGTCAAAATTTACTGCCTGAGGCAAAAGCTGGATGCGGATCGAGCAGGGTGTGGTCAACACATCTTAATCTCAGATACAGAGGCTTGTATCCCAAAGCAGACAAAAAGTGGATTTCTGAATAAAATGGGGTTTATAAAGAAAAAAACAATGAAATGGAAAATGCCAAAATCTGAAATAATCCCTTAAAATTAGGCAAAAGTTTTGTAAACAAAAAAAAACAGTGTTTGTTAAAAAGCCAAATGATGTAAAAATCTCAAACAAAAGCCTGTAAAACTTAACTATCCATACAAAATTAAAAAAAAAATGAAAATGGATTGTATTTAGAAACGGAAGTGGTTATAGTCTGATGTAAATTCAGGCTTCCTGCCACGTGGTCTTGTTGTAGCTCAGCAGAAGTGAGGCAGCTCAAGATGGCCGCTGAGGAATGGGCGTGGCTGCTTCTCCCTTCTGTTTGGAAAGAGCCCAGGGTAGTGCTGTAGCGGCAGCAGGGTGGTGCAGGGGAGGGGGAAAAACCGCATGGCAAGGCAGCTGTTCGGCAGACTGGGGAAAGGAGAGAGTTTTAGGAAGGAAGTAAAGTAGTTTAGCTTCAAAAGAAAGGAGAACAGCATGGAGGAAATGAGTCCTCTAATGGGAGGTTAAAAATGAAGTTAGGAAGGAGGTAAAGTTTAGCCTCAAAGCATGTCTGATGACTAGGGTGCATCCACCCTAGTGTTAGGGGTGCTGGTTAGAGACCCCAGGTATATTCGACCAATGTGGGGGGTCTCTGAGATGGGTCTGCAAGCCTGTGAAGTCAGCATCCCAAAATCACAGGGGAGGCCAGAATTACGGGTCCAGATTCTGTCCCCAGCGTCCTAGTGGACAGCAATCCAGATGGAACGGGGGATACCTGATTATGCTGGCACTTAGGGGTCCAAAACGGGGAAGCGGAATGGGAGGCTAAAATGAAGGAAGAATAGAAGGGAAAATAAAGTCAGAGAGAAGGAGGGAGAGGGAGAAAGGGAAGCAGGAGAGAGTAGGAGAGCAGAGAGCTGTACCGCCTGTGCACGGGAACACAGTTTGAGACAGTCTGTTAGCCTGTGGAATCAAAATGGTGTTGGCGGGAGCACAAGCGTGGTGGGATCGGGAACCCAGTCTGAGGGAGTTGGCAAGCCTCAGAGGGTCCAAAACATCAAAGGCTGAAAGGATGGAGGAAGTACAAGGGGCAGAAGTGGAGAAAGAGGGAGAAAGGGAGGGAGGAGAGGGAGAGAGGGAAGGAGGGGAGCAGGAGAGCAGAGTGGACCTCATCGTGAAATGTGGCAGCTGGTTGTCCGGAGAAATACACTGCAACAAATCCGTCCCAGGGGATCCATAAAAAAAAGGTTAGGCGGTCCTTTTTGGGGTGAGAACTGGCTAGTGCTCTACCAGATCAAAACCCCGCGAGCAAGCACTCTGCCTGATAAAAATCATCAAGCCCCGACCAAGTCTATGGCACCATAATATTAGGTTATAAAAAAAGGCCAGGTATCCCCAGCACCACCCCCCAGATAAAAAAGCACATGAGGCTTAAGTCATGCCAGGAACAAGATTTGCTTCCATGTGGACTTACCAGCAAGGGCTGCCTACAGGGGCAGCCTACAGACACAAGATTGAACCAGGCAGCATGGCAGGCAGTGAGAGAGAGAGCTCTTTTCTTTCCTGAGACAGGGTCTCCCTGTAGCCCCAGCTGTCCTGGAATTCACTCTGTAGACCNCACAGAAGAACCTCCCACAAATACAAAAAGATTGAAATAATTTCATGCATTCTAGTCAGACCCACCGTGCAATAAAGCTCAAACACCAACACTAGGATAAGCCACACTACAAGAACACATGGAGGACTAACAACACAATCTTGCATAATGATGGATTCAAGAGAGAGATAAAGAAAGAAAAAGCAGCTAGGCTCTTCTTCTATTTCTTATTCAGTCTAGGATCCAAGTTCATGGAATGGCATTTGCCCACATTTAGTGGGGATTTTTCTCAAACCTCTAGAAATGCCCCCACAGGCCCTGAAATGTATTTCCTAGGTGGTACCCAATCCAGTCAAGTTCACAATAAGATGCTATCCATTGAGATGATCAATACATTTGCCTGCCTTTACCTGAACTATTTCTTAGGATGTATTTGCAAGGGAAAACCTCAAGGGATGAGTCAACATGTCACTCCTGTAAAAGGCACTTCTTCTTTAAGAGCAGTGAATCCACCAATTCAGTTTTCCTTCCTGTAACATACAGTCATCCTCATGTGCATTTCCTCTGAGGAAGCTTTTGCTTTGTCTTCCCAGGTCTTGGGGACCTAGGGAACCAACACAACAAGGAGAATATGACACACATTACCTACTGCTTTGCTAGGAGTCTTTTGTCCCAGATCCCAAAATGTTGTGACTTGTGTCAGTAACCATTGAGAGAGCATAATGGACTAGCTTGTAGCAAAGAATCCTAGATAGAACCTGTGTAGTTGTTGATTGTGTAGCCCTAGTTTAGTTCTTAAATGCACTTCATGTGACATTTCTTATGTTACTCAAAGTATCACCCTACTTTTCCTATTAAGTTTAAGCTATTAAACAACGTATAGTTTTTTTCAATATTAACCCATATTTAAGCCCTTTCATTTGGAAATAAATATCTTGTTTGGACGTTTTTTTTAAAAAAATAAAGTCCGTACATTATAATTGAAAGCATTCTAAAAAATCAGAAATTCTGAATAAAAAAATGTAACAAAAAAAGAAAATGTATCTCTACAGTTATACCAATGATTAAAAATAATCGTTAGTGGAGGATACGCTTCATGAAAGCACAGATTGTATCACATCCCTACACTTGCTAAACACCACCTGCAGGCCTCTTATTCCTCTTCCTCCGACAGCTCCCCCACCCCATAGAGGATGCAAAATTTCTACTTGATTTAGAAGAATTATACTTAAATTCTGTTGTTCATCACACAGCAGATATTAAGGGTAGATGGGGAGCTGAGAGACAAGAGATTGGTAACTGACACTTGAACTGTTTCCAGCCAGCTATTCTGTACATTTAATTAGCTAGTTTAGTTTGCTGAACATTGTTTCTCCAAGTACCAAGAGGCATGTGGTGGAGGAGCTTATTTTAGAAGCCTGCAGGCTCTGGGCTCACCATGTCACCATTGCTTTATTTTCTTATTATGTAGCTCAGAGGCCAGACTCATCTCCTGAAGACCACAGAGGTACAGCATTCTTGAACCCATTTGAGCTCCATGCTGAACCTGCAGCTTTCTCTGGAAGTCACAGGTAGAAAAGAACTGGTAAGAAGTTACCCCTCTACATGTAAGTAGTACTCTAAATGTTCTTGGGAGAGAATTAAATACCACTTAACTCTCAGAGAACAAAAATATAGAATAAAATTTTCTCCTGTAATTAGATACCTACAGTTTTTCTGATTTCTGGTTGTGGCAGGTTCAGGTTATGATGGGAAATTAGTAAAGATGGAAGAATGTTTCCTGTGACAAGAAGTCTGATACTTCTCATTTCTCTAGTTCTTAGAACTAACAACCATTCTCCTCTAAGTAGACAGACATTCCTCTGGATTAATGCCTTTCCCCACTGTAGTCCTCATTCTTTAGCTGTACTTTATTTAGACTGTGAAGTACTGTACTCAGTTTTTGTAAATAATGCCTTGGTGGCCATTTGCCAACCAGCAGAAAACATGGTACAAAAGGTTTGCTTTCAGTTAGTCAGTTCTCAGAGTATCTTCTTAGAAAGCACTATCAGCTAGCCATCAAAATTTTTCAGAAGAGAGGAGCTGGAGATGGGGGCAGATTGAGATTTTAGGGCAGGATATCTTATTTCCAATCTTGTTTTCTTTCTCTTTAAAACTCGCTGTTAATAATCATTGATCAGAGCCGGGTGTGGTGGTGCACGCCTTTAATCCTAGCACTTGGGAGGCAGAGGCAGGCGATCTTTGTGAGTTCAAGGCAGCCCTGGTCTACAAGTGAGTTCCAGGACAGCTGGGGCTACAGGAGACCCTGTCTGAAAAGACCAAAAAAAAAAAAAAATCATTGGTCATCAAGGATCCAGTTATGATAGTTTTGATTGAAGGTAGAGGGAGAGTTGAATTCAAGGACACACAGCTGCAAGAGGGAAACCCATGACTCAAATATGTGCAGAAGCCACAGGAAATAAGAATTATCTCCACTGAGATGGTCTGGGATAGCCATGCTGTGCACTCTTGATCCCATGGTAGATGAACTCAAGGCTTCCTCCAGACTGCCACCAGAGGGCAGCAAACACACAGCTTCACCCCTAGTGGTCTGATGCCAAGTATTCAGGAGCAAGTCAGTTGGGCCTAATGCTTCATTCTGGGGAACTAGTTTCTACTCCAGGAACATCACATAGCATATGGCTTCATCAATTTAAGTGGTTGGAATTGAGTTGTCTTCATTTCTGGAGAAATCAAAGTTGTTGCCTTTGCCTAGATCTTGAAGTGTTTTCCCTTAGTAGTTTTGGTTTCAGGTCTTAAATTAAGGTCCTTAATCCATTTTTAGCTGGTTTTTATGCAAAGTGAGAGACAAGGATCTAGTTTCAATTATATGTAGATGGCCACTTCTCCCAGCATCATTTATTGGAGGCTGAATGTCCTCCCTGTTCTTGTGATCTTGTCCAGGATCAGGTGGCTTGAGCTGCCTGGGAGTATGTCTGGATCTTTTATTCTTATTTGTTTAGATTTATTTTATTTTATTTTAAAATATTTATTTTGGGGGGCTGGGCATTTCCAGCCAGCCTGAGAGTGCCTGATACAGGCCTCTGAATGTTGATGAGCCTTCTAAATTGTGCAATCCCTATCGCCCTGCCTTGGACCCTGTAAGGGGGTCCCTTCCCCCTGGATATAGGGCTAGATGCCTCAACCCTTTGGCACAGGTCTAGACATTTCCAGCCTGCTTGTGCTTGAATCCAGCCCTCTGTGTGGTGATGAGCTTCCCAAATTCTACTGCACCCATCCCTGACCTTGAGATTATTTGAAGCCCATCCTGCTGCTGCAGAGCTAGAAACCTCTGCATTTTAGTAGGGGCCCACATCTTTGCAGACTGCCCAAGAGCACCTGAATCAAGACTGCCTACCAAGCCTCCCAAATTTTGCTGTGCCTGGTGGCTAGTAGGGACCAAGACCTTAGAAGGAAGCCCGATTGTATCTGACTGATGCCTGACTTAGGCCTTTGTGGAACTCCTGCATAAGGACTAGAACCATCTGGTCCCTCCAATATAAAATGAAAAGAGAGAACTTGAAGCCTAGACCAACCAACTTTTCATGCCTAATAAGAAAACAAGGCACATCAAGAATACCAAAATCAGTCTTCCGCTCACCAAAGGAAGATGTGAGTTTCATACCAGATTCACCAGCAACAAAAGAAATCCATACATCAAAATAACAAAAACAAAATAAAAACATGAAAAACCCAAATAATATTTCCCCAGTAAACACTACCAGTCCTATAGAAGAGTTCTACAACAGAAGAACACCTAGAGAAACTCAGGACACAGAAATTTAGAAAGCAATCATAAATGATCAACGAATTCAATTGAATTTAAAGAGAACACACAACCACAATAAAGAACTAAAAGAAGTAGGATAAACTTTGACTGAATTCACAAAAGAGCTAGCAATACTGAAAAAAGCTCAGGCCAACATGAAGAAGGAAGTGAAACACTCAATAAGCCACTGGAAACAATGGAGAAAAGCCTCAGCAATAGAATGAATATCAAGATTGGATGATAAAAAGAGTTGAAGAATTGCTCCTCAAGCAAAGAATATGAAAAAAAAACAAAAACAGGAATGGAACATGCAGGAAATATAGGATACCAAGAAAAGAGTAAACTTACACATTATAGGCATAGAGGAAGGAGGAATCTCAGGATAATGGTATTGACCATTCAATACAGTTGCTCGGGTCCTCCAGCAGGTAGGGCAGAGAGGAGAGCAGATCCAGCCTGTCACTCTCCCTGGGGCTGAGCGGGATGGTGAGTGTTGACGACCTGAAAAGAACATGGGGGGCCGGGAGTCTCGTCAAAGCAAGGACTCACTTTATTGCATTAGGCAGCAGCTTATATTTGCTTGGCTGGGAGGGGTAGGGAAAGAAGGGAAGGCGGAAGGGAGAGGAGATACGTAGAGTGGGGGATAGCTTTGGGCCATGTAACTCGCCACATCGGTTGTAGGCGTTTTCATGCTGAGTCACTCCTATGTGGAAGTGACCGGCCACAGACAGGTCACTAAACTCTAATCAGGCTTAGGGGGTTACAGTAGGCCACATTCTCTAGGGCCCACAGGGCCCAACAATTCCCCTTTTTGTTTTTTGTAATGCAGGGGGAAGCATAGCCCCTGTCTTAGATTGTTTATTCTTGCAAACTCAGTCTTACCCTCTTTGGGATACAAACAGCTTAGGTTTTGGTCCCTGTCTTAGGTTGGCTGAGTGCAGAAGATCTTACCGTCATCAGGTGCTATGACTCGGTCTGCTGAAGAGCCTCTCCATGGCCTGTCTTAGGTTTCCCCAGTTCTCCCTGGGTTTACCCATCATTGGCCACATGGAGAGGGGGGGGTCGGTGATCATTGAAGATGGCCATTCATAAGGACCTGGTCTTGGTGCAAGCCTGTGATAGTGACCTCTACCTGATGTAACTTACTGCATCTAGCCTCCCCTGGATAAACTGAGTGATTAGTTAATCATGCAGGACCCAAGGGTAAGAATTAGGAAGAGTGTAAAAGGAGTCCAAGCAGAGGGAGGAGGTAGGGCAAGAGCGTGCAAGCCAATCCACAGGGATTTTCTTGAAGTTCTTCCTATTTCTTTTTCCATGTTTTTGGAGTTCTTGATTTTGTTTTGGACAAATTCCAGATCAGCCTCCATGCTTGTCTGGCCACATGGGTCTCTGAGTCCCCCTCACTGGCGGGACAGAGAGCCAGCAGCAGGAGGAGCAATTCACTTTATCCTGGGCTGCTCCTGAGGGAAGAGCAGAGGGGCCATCCTCAGGGGTGAAACACTCCCTGGAGGGGTCATTATCATGTCTCCCTGTTGGGGAGTATTAGCTATAGGCGAACAGATGAGGACAGTGTTTTCTGAAAAAGGGATGTATGCCTGTCTTCCTTGAAAAAATTTAAATATTTAGGGTGGAATAGTGCTTTCTTTAGTTGATCATGGGGCATGGAGCTCCCCTTTTTGTTTTTGTAATTGAGCCTTGAGGGTTTGATTGAACCTCTCAACAATAGCCTGTCCCTGAGGGTTATAGGGGATACCAGTAGAATGTGAGATTTTCCATGTTTGGAGGAATTAGCAAAGCATTGGAGCATATGGCTCATGGAATGTTTGGCCTTTTCTCCAGCATGTGCTGATGCCCAGCACGCACGTGAGAAAGTGTCAACTTTCTCTGATACAAAAATGTATGGGGAGGCAATGTTACCCTAGAGGTCAGATCAAGGCCTCTCGGGAGGTCAAATAGGGGAATCATCTCTTCAGTGGAGAGAGGGATCCAGGGCCTTAGCCAATTAATCTCCTCAAGTAATTTTTGGAAGAGTTGGGGCTTAACAGGGGAGACTGAATTCAGGGAGAGTACAGATCCCAGGATCTTAAAAAATTATTTTCCTGGAGGATAGTGAGGCACCTAGAGGTGAGTCTTTGGAGGCTGCATGAGTCAGGGCTTCCATTCAAATCTTCGAATTCCACAGTGATGTTAATGGGAATTCACATTTTTTTTAATTTTTTAAATTTTTAAATTTTTATGCCTTTTATTTTTTATTCCCAAATACCCTAAAACTTATTAACACTTTAATACAATGTAAACCTGGTTGCATCTTTGTTTTGGATGTTGAAAGAGCGTAACCAGTAGGTGGGAGTGTAGATCCATTATTTAAAAAATTTTAATAGGTGATCCATAAACTGTTTAATATAAATTTGTTTCTTGAGAAGGAAGGGCCCCATTCCAACTCATAGGCAATGTTTTTACTGGTATCATGGCTGTTAACATTAAAATATACTTAGAATACAAGTACACACATCCATACACACGTGTGTGTGCACATACATACATACATACATACATAAGAAAGATTTGTTAGGTTGACCTGTAAAAGAAAGCCATATTGTTTGATGTCCAATAAAAAACATGAAATTTTTATAATTTTTATAGGGTTATTTTTACATAGAATAAATGTCCTAGTAACTCATAAAACAGCTGAGATCCATATGCCACCTCTTAGGTCCATTCCCAACTGTTTGTCTTTAATGAACTATCTCTAAAGTTTATTTCTATTCTTTCCCTATCTTGTCCCTTCTTGTTAACTATGCCTAAGCTGTCCCTCTGCTAAGCCTAACTGTCTCTATGCTATTTACAAACCTAATTCCCAAAAGTAGACAGGCCAAAGTTGAATCACAACAATTATAACCATTATTAATTATTAATAAGTATTAATTATCAGTCACAACAATCATTAATAATTATCATGAATAATAATTGTCAATAATAATAGCCAACAATAATGAACAATTTACCATTAGACTAGGGAGCGCACAAACCTTTCCCTCAACTCCCCAGCAGGGCACTTTCTCCTCAGGCTCTTTTGGACCCTATCTATAAAAGAAGGAAGGTCCTCCAAGGCCCTCTGAGTGACCCCAGACACAAGGGATTCAGTAGGGCCCTTATCTAACTTCTTCCATGCTGCCAGGCCTATCACCCTGACTTGATCTTGATAAGGAGCCAGGATGGCAGCCTGTTGGAGGCTGGTGGTATGTTGAGCATCTGTGCCCGAGAGCATGACATGCAATGGGTATGGGCAGCTGAGTGTTCTGGTTACACTCTCCCTGTACCCAACACTCCTCCTGATAGAAAGCAACGCACTTGAGGAACATAGGGCCAGGGAGGACGCCTTGGTCAACCCATACCAGTCCTGGGCTGCACACGCCTGATGGGGCAACCCTTCAAGGATGGTCTCTGCCCAGGGAGAGTTGGGGCCATCCTCAGTCACTGCCTTCTTGAGGTCCTTTAATTCTTGAGTCTCCCAGGGGTACCAGGCCACTGGGTGGTTACCTCCTGGGTTGACATTTACTGGGTAGAGGGTGGCAGTGCCTCCTTCAAGGAGGGCTTCACCATTATAAGGAGGGAGCACCAACAGGGCCCAAAAGGGGTTGGTCCACAGATCAGGTGGCGTCGGATTTTTGTGAGGCCAGGGAGCACCCCCGAAAGGATCAAGGGGAGGATAAAAGGGTTGGGGTTGACCTGGCATACTACAAACGCAATTAAAAATCGTTAACACTAAGGGGTATAAAACAAACATTTTCTATGAATCGAATCTATTTTTGTTTATAGTCAGCTAAATAGATTTAAACCTGTAGGATTATAATGAATTAGAAGCGGGAACTCGTATTCACTCACACAGCTTGAAGACGGACTTATTCAAAAAATTTAATTCGGAGGGATTTTAGGGTGGGGTTAGGTTTGGAAGCAGACTTCCCCATAATTTATGGAGGTACACTCACCTGCAGACCGATTGGCCTGTCAGCAAACTTCGAGAAGGAAACTGTCCTCACATGGGGTACCAGTCTGCCGGGTCCTCCGGCAGGTAGGGCAGAGAGGAGAGCAGGTCCAGCCTGTCACTCTCCCCGGGGCTGAGCGGGATGGTGAGTGTCAACGACCCAAAAAGAACCACACAGGGGTCGGGAGTCTCATCAAAGCAAGGACTCACTTTATTGCATCAGGACGCAGCTTATATTTGCTTGTCAGGAGGGGTGGGGAAAAGAAGGTGGGAGAGGAGATACGTAGAGTCGGGGGATAGCTTTGGGCCAATAGTAACTCGCCACATCGGTTGTAGGTGTTTTCAGGTTGGGCTATGCTGAGTCACTCCTATGCGGAAGTGACCGGCCAGAGACAGGTCACTAAACTCTAATCAGGCTCAGGGGGTTACAGTAGGCCACATTCTCTAGGGCCCACAGGGCCCAACACAGGATTGTAAAAGAGAATTTCCTACAATTAAGGAAAGACATGCCCATACAAATACAGGAAGCACAAAGAACACCAAATAGACAGAACCAGTAAAGAAACTCCCCATGCCATATTATAGTAAAAACACTACATGTACAGAACAGAGAAAAAATACTGAAAGCTGCAAAAGAAAAACAAGTTACATATAAAGGAAAACCCAAAGAATTACAGCTGACTTTTTAATGTAAGCTATGAAAGCCAGAAGATCCTGGACCAAAGTATTTCTGATTCTAAATGACCATAGATACCAACCCAGAATATTCCACCCAAGCATCAAAGAATATACTTTCTATTTAGCACCCCATGGAACTTTCTCTAAAATTGATCACCTACAAGGGCAAAAAACAGACCTCAACAAATACAAAAATATGAAGTAACTGTATGGATTCCATCAGACCACAATGTGATAAGGCTTAATACCAACACCAGAAGTAGCCTTGGTAATTACATTACTCATGGAGATTAAATAACACACTCCTAAATAATGAATGGGTCAAAGGAAAAATTATGAAAGAAATAAAAGTATTTCTGGAATGAAATGAAAAGGACAGTACAACACAACAAAACATCTGGGACACATTAAAAGCAATCCTCAGAGGGAAATTTATAGCCCTAAGTGCCTAGATTAAAAAATCAGGAAGAGCACAAATAAATGACTTAATATTGCAACTTAAGACACTTGAAAGACAACAACAAATGAAACCCAAAACCAGCAGACAAGGAGAAATGACAAAAATCAGAGCAGAGATTAATTAAATAGAAACAAAGAAAACAATACAAAGAACCAATGAGTTTAAGAGCTGGTTCTTTGAAAAGATAGACCCTTAGCCAAGTTAACCAAAATAAAGAGCAACTCTAATCAACAAAATTAGAGATGAAAGGGGAAGCATCACAATAGACAACAAAATAATCCAGAACATTATAAGGGAATACTTTAAAAGTCTATATTCCATTAAATTTGAAAATCTAAAAGAAATGGATGAATATCTAAAATTACGAGAATCACCAAAACTAAGCCAAGAGATCAACAGCTTAAACATAAGGAAATTGAAACAGTAATACAAAGTCTCCCAACTAAAAAAAGCCCAGGCCCAGATGGATTTATAGCAGAATTTTATCAGACATTTAAAGAAGATCCACAACTCAAGCCAAACTGGGATTCATGGCTTCTCTATAGAAAAGAATTTCAGACTAGCCAGTATGAAGTAGAGCTAGGGATTTTTGTTTATGGATTCATTCTCTCTCTCTCTCTCTCTCTCTCTCTCTCTCTCTCTCTCTCTCTCTACACATATGTGAGTGCAGGTACACAGTTCCATGGGATGTGTGTGGAGGTAAAGGACAGCATTGAGCAGTCAATTCTTACTTTTTACCTTGTTGAAGATGGATCTCTCTTATTTCTGCTGCTGTGCTGCCAGTTAATTCTTCTGTCTGCCTTCCATCACACCACAGGAGTTCTGGGATTACACATGTACACCATTACATCTGGCTTTTATTTTTCTCTTCATGTATGAATGTATTGTCTGCATGCAGTTCTGTGCACCCATGTCATGCAATGCCTCAGAGGTCAGAAGAGGGTGTTGGATTCCCCTGGAACTGGAGCTCTCCTGGAATTGGAGTTTCAGATGGTTCTCAGCCACCATGTGGGTGCTGGGGATCGAACCCGGGTCCTCTGCAAGAGCAGTTGGCACTTTTAACCGCTAGGCCATCTCTCCAGCCCCTACATCTGACTTTTTACATGGGTTCTGGGGTCTTATCATCGGAGAACAGGGTATAGGCTTCACTAAGAGTCACACTATGTTGTCTTGCAAAAGTCATATATAGGATTTTGATGGGTTTAAAACTATTATTTTTAATATGTTTTTAATTTATTTTTTATGTGTATGAGTGTACTGTCTACATATAGGTTGGTGCACCCATATCATGCAATGCTGTGGAGGTCAGAAGAGAGTGTTGGATTCCCCTGGAACTGGAGTCAAAGACGGTTCTTAGCCACCATGTGGGTGCTAGGAATTGAACCTGGGTCCTCTGCAAGAGCAGTTGGTGCTCTTAACTGCTGAGCCATCTCTCCAGCCCCTAAAGCTATTATTTTTAAAGAGTTGTTAAGCAATATAAATGAGATCATAAGATACCTGGCAGGATTATAACAGAAAAGGTAAAGCTGTAGACCACAGGGATGCTTCACATCAAGACACTCTACCTAGGGCTGGGGAAAAAGTGAACTTTCCCTTTGATTGTATGCTACATGGACTTTAGTAGGCCTCTTGTTTGCAAAATCTGATTGCTGGACTCTTGGTCTCTCCTTTCTTTCTGCCAGGTCTACTCTGAATGTGTTCTGGAGGTGTCAGACTTCTGTTTTCCTCATTCTGCTCTCTAAATTGTCTGGGACATGTTAATGTTCGTTTGCCCTACTGACATTCCATTATCTTTACTTTTCTGTCACTGGTTTTTGGACTTCTTCCCTGTTTCAACCCGCCCCCTCATGTCCCCTCCCCAGGAGTAGAGTGTTACACTTCCAGAGTTTCTGAAAGACAAAAACAGCAATGCTCTCTGCCAGAGAGACTTATGCTAAAGGTTAACTGCTGAAGAGTAAGGTTAGACAAGGACATTTACAATGGTAAATTCTAGTTTAGCATAGCTTTATCACTCCCTAAAGAGAAAATATTGTGTGTATTACTAACATAATCTGCTTTAAGCCTCTTACCAATTGTGAAAGTTGAGAATCAGCTATTACTGTTTTCATCTTAATCCCCAAAGTCTGTGATAGTTAATACTGAGTGTCACCTTGACAGCATCTAAAATCACCTAGGAAGCATACCTCTGGGCTTGTCTGTGAGGAAGTTTCTATATTGAGGTTGGACGAACACCTTAAATATGGATCATACCATTCTAATAGGCTGCAGCCTAGGACTGAGTACAAAGGAGAAAGCAACACCAGCATTCACCTCTCCCTGATTCCTGACTGTGTATGCAATATGATCAGCTAGCTTACCTCAAAGCTCCCATGGCTAGACTGTGCCCTCAAACCAGGTACCAAAATAAACATTCCTTAAGTTCTTTTTGTCAAGTATTTTGTCACAGCAATCAGAAAAATAACTAATACACTTACTGTTAATGTCTTGGGAAAGTATTCTATTCATTTTGCTATTCTTGCTCTTTTTTTTTTAATAAAAGATTTATCTGAGACTAACTTAGAGGGTTGCAGAAGGAAGACCCTCTGATAACTTTGGATTTTTTGACACCTAGAACCCCTCTCTCTGGGAATGCACTTTGGTCAGAGTGTTCTCTCCTACAAAGAAGCCAGAGTATAGGTATGGCCCTTGGGATATCACGGGGCCTGCTGCTATCTGCTCCCAGTGCACAGGAGAAGGCCCACTCCAAGGTACTCCATCCAACATTAGGATTCGTCTGCCATACCAGTTTGGGGATCAAAATCTTTATTTTCTTTCAGCTAATCCCATGTATCTCCAAATATCCTCATTAGCAGGGCTCCCTCTTTTGCTCTAAGTTACACAAGAATCCTGGGGATTTTCTTAGGTTTTTCACTTCCAAACCTCTAGAAGTGAGTAACTTAAAAAGTCTGATCGCTAGTGCTCATACTTCTGAGTGGTTTGGGGGTCATGAGTAATTTGTCTTACATGGCTTCAGACTTTTGTCCCCTGGGAAGTATGGTATTTGATGGTTCAAAGCCTTTCCAGCCCTCAAGGGGTGCTGATGTGCCAAAGGTGCCAGTCTTTCTCTTAGCTTACATTCACTCAGCATACCATTGTGGGTGGTACCAAGGGGGTTTTAAGACAATATGTATCTAGAATTGTTTCCAGCTTGTCCTGGTTTTACTCTTTTCTTTTTCCTTCATTCTTATCTTTCCTTGAATGACCCAATTTTAAAACTACATATACTTCCCTCTGCTTACTTCCATGAATTTATACCCTGCCCTGGAAACTTGAACTCACTCAAAAATCCAAAGTTCATCGCTAGACAACAGCAGTTAGGAGCACAGGCTGCTCTTGCAGAGAACCTGAGTTCAGTTCTCAGCACCACATTGTAGGTAACAACTATCCAGAACTCAAGTTCTAGGGGTTCCAACAACCTCTTCCAGCCTCCACAGGCACTGTACACATGGATGCACTTACATATATGTAGGCAAAGCCACTCTTACACATAAAGTAATAAGTCTAAACAATTGAATCCAAAGTTAATCATTAACTTTATTCTCTTCCTTGAAATACCTTATCCACATTCAGTCTTATAAAAGTACAACATATACAACTATGCGCAGTACAGAATACTTGATGACAATAAAGGAATTGTTACTGGGATTTGTGATATTTATATTTTTTATGAAACAGGGTATCAGGTAGACCAGACTGGCTTCAAACTTGCTATGTATCCAAGGATGAACTTGATCTCATGATCCTCCTGCCTCATGTCGTGCTTTACCACACCCAACCAGGTTTATGAATTTTCTATACATTTTATCCATTATCTTACATGTACTTTACATTTGTAAGAAAAAAACCTTTTAGGGTGAGGATACAGTTCAGTCATGTTTCAACACAACAACAAAAAAATAACAAGTACAGGCCCCCCAAAGCTGTCATGCTGTGAGTGGTCACTGAGGTAGCAAGTCCCTGCAGTCTTCATCAGTTCACCAGTGACAGATATGTCATCTTTTTCCTCTCCTCTGCTTATTAGATACTACATGCTATACCTATTTTGTGAGAAAACAATTGTGATAAGTTTTACTGCTTTTACATTTTGCTAATTTTATATAACCATGTTTGTTGAATTATCCAGAATTACTATGGTTGTAATTAGTACAAGTGCAACCCCAGAGTCAATATAATGCTTCTCATAACTGGAGGGCTGATTACTCTCTTGGTTCAGGCAAACATTGATCGACATATTTAACAGAAGTTCTTGCTCTAAACAGTCTGCACAGTCTGTCCTCAGCATGGCTTTGGTTGCAGGCTAACGACTCCTATGTGTGGTTTCTGACTTACCTTGTCACAGCTCCAGGTCCTACGGCAAGAAAAGGCTTGTATTTCCAATGGGTCCTAAATTTAATCTTGCTGCCTTGGGTTATTGGTGGGTCAAATCACACTGATTCTTAAGGTCTGTCTGGTGCCATACGTAGGTACAAAGGACATGATTGATAACATGTTGTGAAAACACCTCAGCAAAAGGACAATTCCCAGAGGAAAATCAGTGTTGGCACCAGGAGGGACATGAAGAGATGTTTTGCAAGCTGAGTATTCACAGTGTCTACCATGTAACAGCTCAGTGGATGGCCATGGTCTACGTTCAAATCCCACCTCTCCCCCTTTATATCTGTGACTCTTGGGCAAGAGTATAAATTTTTATTGAATTTATTGTGTATTTCATAAGTTTTCAGTCTTAATTGCCTTTACACCTGCTTCTCCATTGGCATCCTCCCACAGTGCTCCCCTCCCCAGAGTTTATACATTCTATCATTTGTTTAGGGTCTTTTGTGCCAAATTACTCTCCCCAGCCATTCCTCAGTGCCAGTTCATCCTCTGAGCTCTGGTCAGTCTATCTGGAGTCCCTCTCTTAAAGAAGGCCAATTCTTCCTCACCTAACCATAATCAGCTGCTAATACTTCTTCAGCTAAGATGGGCTCTGCTACCCATTTCTGCAGTTTCATGCTGGGTTTTTATTTAGTTGAGCTTGCATGGGTCTTGTGAATGCTGACACCAATGCTGTAGGTTCATATGAACAGGGTCCTGGGAGCTTGTAGGATTCGTTTCCATATGGTCTTATATCACCTCCCTGGCTCTTACAATCTTTCCACCTCCTCTTCCACAATGTTCCCTAAGCTCCGGGTGAGTGAAGCTGAATATAGGCGACCTGTCCATGGACTCACACTCTGTAGACTCCTAATCTCCACAGTTTGGGCAAGAGTCTATAACTTTGCTTCTATGTTTTGGCCAGTAATTCAAGAAAGCAGTACTTGCTCACAAGGCTGCTAAAAGGATTGAATGGGCTAGTGCCCAGTTTTTAAAATCAGCTCCTGGCACTCATTTGATCAACTTGATTGAACAAACAACCCATCACCCCCCCTGGATGATGGGGCTGTGGGGGTTTGGGCACAACAGCCTGCAGATTGGTTTTGCACGAAGGATGCTTATACTCATGGATTATCACTTATAGCTAAAAAATGAAAAAAACTGAAAGATGCAGGACAGTTATGGTAGAATGCATGATCTGGGATGGGGTAGGGGTGNTGTTGGGTCTATGTCCCAACAGACAAGAGCTATGGTCTCTGCACTCCAGGCTGGCCGCCAGGAGGAGCTCCAGACTCTCATCAATAGCCTCCAACAAACTGATCTGTTGGGTAGACGAACATGTTTCAGGTGTGGCAAGGAAGGCCACTTCCAGTGGGAATGTCCTAACCAGCCCAGAAATCCCTGCCCCCGCTAGGGGAGGCAGCCCCCATACACTTTGTCCCCATTGTAAGAAAGGTTTTCATTGGGCCTGTGATTGCAAGTTCAAATTCAGTCTTAAGGGTGAGACTTTAAACTCCCTGTGGGGTCATCCCCAGCCCCGTTAAAGAAGGGGAACAGTCCAGTCCAGGCTCATTGGACTATTCCACTGGTTCCTGGCTTGAGGCCAGAAATGACCCTAACAATAGGGGGTAAAACCTTTAAACTCCTTATCGACACTGGGGCTGACCATACAGTCATTAGAAAGGAGGAGGTGCCCCACTCTTGGCAGTTGGCACCTGAGCCACCCTTACTGGGCGTGGGTGCTCAATCCACGTCATGGGAGACTGCTGCCTGGCTTCCCTGGATAGACCCTAGTGGTAACCACGGAGAGGTGCACCCTCTCGTGGTCCCTGGCCTGACAGTCAATCTCCTGGGCCAGGACATTCTGGGCGAGGCATAGGCCCTTATCACCACCGACCATAAGGCCTTCTATGATGAACTCCTGGATCAGGAAGAGTATGAACAACAGTTTGAGCAGGGGCTGGAAAGCCACCCAACTATCAAGATGATCCTTACTTAGAACAACTTAAACAAAAGCACTCCCAGGTCCACCCCAATCCTAAAGACCACTGCTCACCCCCTGGTATTTCAGATTCACTGGAGACCCAGGGACCCAGTATGGGTGGAGCAGTGGCCTCTTCCTGCAAAAAAGCTCCAATACCTTCACTCGCTAGTCAAACAACAACTTGACCTAGGGCATTTGAAGCCATCCACAAGCCCATGGAATTCTCTGGTGTTCATTGTTAAAAAGGCCAACGGCTCCTGGAGACTCTTACAGGATCTCAGAAAAATAAATGAAAAAATGATACCTATGGGGATCCCAGAGGGGTCTCCCCTGGATCCCAGGAATCCCCAAGACATACCATTCTATTGTTGAGAGGTTCAATCAAACCCTCAAGGCTCAATTACAAAAACAAAACGGGGAGTCCATGCCCCCCCATGATCAACTAAAGAAAGCACTATTCACCCTAAATATTTTAAATTTTTCCAAGGAAGACAGACATACATCCCCTTTTCAGAAACTTTGGTCCTCATCTGTCACCTATAGCTCTATTCGGGTCAGATGGAGGGACCCACTCACCAGGGCGTGGAGGGGCCCAAACCCACTCATCACAGTGGGGAAAGGATTCAGATGTATTTTCCCCCAAAATGAAAAAAGGCCCATCTGGGTGCTAGCAAGAGACCTTAAATATCTTCCCCCAACAGGCAGACAATGATAATGACCCCTCCAGGGAGTGTTTCACCCCTGAGGATGGCCCCTCTGCTCTTCCCTCAGGCCCAGGATGAAAATGACGTTGCTCTTCCTGCTGCTGGTTCTCGTCCTGCCCAGTGACTGGGGACTTGGAGACCCCAATGCAGCCAGACAATGCCTGGAGGCTAGATCTGGAATTGTCTGAAACAAAATCAAGGAACTCCAAGAGGACCTGGAAAAGAAAAGGAGAGAACTTCAAGAAAATCCCTTGCGGACTGGCTTGCATGGCTTCCTGCCCTACCTCCTCCGTTTGGACCCCTTCTTACACTCTTCCTAATTCTTACCCTCAGGCCCTTTGTGATTAACTAAATCACTCAATTTATCCAGGGGAGGCTAGTTACATCAGGTCAAGGTCCACTATCACAGGCTTCCTAACCAGGAGCCAGAATCTTATGAATGGCCAACTTCATATGATCACCCAACCCCCACCCTCCATGTGGACAATGAAGGGTAAGACCACAGAGAGACTGGGGCAACCTAAGACAGGGCATGGAGAGGCTCTTCTGCAGACCAGAGTTATAGCACCCAACAATGGGTAAGATCTTTCTGCACTGAGCCAACCTAAAACAGGGACCAAAACCTTAGCTGTTTGTATCCCAAAGACAGGTAAGACTGAGTTTGCAAGAATAGACAACCTAAGACAGGGGTTATGTTTCTCCTCCTGTATTACAAAAACAAAAGGGGGAATTGTTGGGCCCTGTGGGCCCTCCATACTCATGGTGCAGAAGAGAATGCGGCCTACTGTAATCCCCTGAGCCTGACTGGAGTTTGGTGACCTGTCTTTGGCCAGTCACTTCCGCATAGGAGTGACTCAGCATAGCCTGACCTAAAAGCACCTCTACCCGGATACAACTGATGTGGCAAATTACTATTGGCCCAAAGCTATCTCCACACTCTACATATCTCCTCTCCCGTTTTCTTTTCTCCACCCCTCCCACCAAGCAAATATAAGTGGCTGCCTGATGCAATAAAGTGAGTCCTTGCATTGACAAGACTCCCGACCCCCATGTGGTTCTTTTTGGGTCATCAACACTCGCCATCCCACTCAGCCCTGGAAGCAGAGACAGGCTGGCCCGACTCTCCCCTCCATCTCACCTGCTGGAGGAGCCAGCAATAAAGGACAATCCCTCCCTTACAGGAAGAAAAGTGAAGCAAAGTCTAAAGAGCAAGGGAAATCTTCCTCATGAAGCTGTTCAGTGCAGCTCCTGTTACAGGGGCAGGATCAAGAAGGACAGATAGAGATTGTACAATTATGCAAATGGGTTGATGGAATTCCCAAATAAATTAATGATTGCATAGCTAGACATGACCCCCAAAGACTACACATCTGAGGTGATGTAAGGTTATTGTGATGCTCTATTGAACATGATGGTAAACCAATCAGATAGAAAGAACTAAGGAATAGTTTCAAATGAGTGGGTCTGAAGCAGCTCCCTGTCGTCTCAACCTGTGCACCATGTTTAGAGGATGGAAGAGTCATCTTGATAGATTCCAAAGACAGTTGTGCTGGATAGCTTTAGTGTCAACTTGACACACTTGAGTTGAGAGAGCCTCAGTTGGGGAATTGGCTCCATTGGACTGGCCTATGGCCACGTCTGTGGAGTATTGTCTTGATTGTTGGGCAATGTGGGAGGGCCCAGCCCACTATGGGTGATGCCACCTCTAGGGAGGTTGTTGTGTACTGTATATGAGGGCAGGCTGGGCATGGGCCAGGGGAGCAAGCCAGTAAGCAGCAGTCCTCCATGGCCTATGCTTCAGCTCCTGCCTCCAGGTTCCTGCCCTGAGTTCCTGCCTTGGGCTCCCTAAGTGATGAACTGTGACCCAGGAGATGTAAGCTGAATAAACCCTTTCCTCCCCAAGTTGGTGTCGGTCAGAGTGTTTTGTCTCAGCAATGGAAGACAAACCAGAACAACAGTTGAAACTGGCAAGTTCACCAGGAATGCCTTGGTCTTCTGGCAAAAGATTCTAAGGTCAACTACCCAATCAAGAATTCAAATGGAGCTCACTGAACTCGCCCTACCAGGAGCAGATGAAGAAATGGAACAATTGGGTAGAAATAGAAATTTTCTTCTACGAATGGAAACTATAAGTAACACCTGCCAAGGCAAGAACAGATTCAAATGCAGAGGACCAGCAATAACATACAAGAACAGATGCACGGGGTTACAGTGGGAACAGAAGTGAGCCCTGCTCCATACCCATATCATATAAGCATTCTCTTAGCTATAAATGCTGGAGAAGGGAAGGTAATAGTGATGGTAGTGATAAGACACAAGCCAGGAAACAAAGAAATGGATGGACAAAAGGAAATGCAAAGCCACTTAGCAGCAACCCAAAAGGCAATAGGACACCACAAATAGGGATTATGTTTTCAACTTTAAGTGATTCAGAAATGCTGAATTCAAAGTTAAGAATTTTTCTCTATTATTAATGACAGGTATGAAAATACAAGTTAAAATCAACTGCAGAAAATCAAATTAACTTGTTCTGAAAAGTACTCTTTGTATGTTAATTCCACCCCAGTTACTACTGATGCTCTTATTTTCAAAATCAATATGAAACATAATTTCTACATG
>VZQC01000088.1:1186210-1274001 GCA_009823505.1 Rhizomys pruinosus | reverse complement strand
AAAACAATTAATAAATAAATAAAATTAAAAAAAAAACTAATTGAGGAGCTGAGGAGATGGTTGTGCAAGAATAAGGACTTGAGTTTGAGTCACTAGCACCTCTGTAAAAAAAAAAAAAGTAACTGGCAACGTGCTTATGTCTGTGACCAGCACTTGGAGGGGAGGGACAGGTGGATCCTGGGCTCACTGGCCAGCCAGCCAGCCAACCAGAATTCAAAGTTCCAGGTCCAGGGAGAGACCCCCACCTCAAAAAACTAGCTAGAGCCTGTTGTGGTGGTACACACCTTTAATCCCAGCACTCAGGAGGCAGAGGCAGGCAGATCTCTGTGAGTTCAAGGCCAGCCTGGTCTACAGAGTGAGTTCCAGGACAGCTGGAACTACAGGGAGACCCTGTCTCAAAAAGACCAAAAACAACAACAACAACAACAACAACAACAACAACAACAACAAAAAACTAGGTAGAGCCTGATAGAGGAAGACACTGCCAACCTCTGGCCTCTACACTTGCACATATGGGCAAGTGTGCCTGTGTACATGTGTGTGCACATACATATAACACATACACAGACCCAAATTGATGCATGCAATGTCATGGGTTAGAAAACAAAGAACGGGTCCTGCAGATGTGATTAAGATCAGGACCATGCGGTGGGATGCTGCTATCTTGGATCACTCAGGGGGGTTCAACTTCAAGAGTTCTATCAAGAAAGGCAGCAAACACCTGTGGTTAAATACTGATGGGGCCCACCCAGCCAGCCAGGTCAAGATGGCGCTGAGGGGAGGTAGAGGAGGAGGGACCCGGGTTGTTTGCCAAAACCTCTGGTTGGGGAAAGATAAGGAACAAGCGGCATGAGTTACAATTGTCAGCCATGTATGCCAATCTGCCTGAGAGGGTCAGAGGGGCTGCAGGAACATTGGTCATTTGCTTTCGTACCTAAATGCCTTTTGTGGCTGTTTTGTATATAAGTCACTGCCCTGCTTGCAATAAAGTGAGATCCTGCTTGACTGGACTCCCCGCTGCATCTGAGTGTCTCCGGGAACTGAGGAGGCTGGGGAACGGGTGAGTGTTGCACTTACCTTTCCTCAGCCCAGTGGGTTCCAGGACAGGACCCGATTAAGACCCGACACCTGGAGCCCTGAATGGGGCTCGAAGAGGGGGACCCCGGAGGTACCCCGTGCTTGCTGGCTGAGGCCAATCGGTCTTCCAGAGTAAGTGAGACCCCAAGTATGGGTGACACAATTTCAACTAAGAAGGATCCTGACTTGAGAGCTTTACACCTCATGTTACAATCTAGAGGACTTGAGTTAACTGAGACCAAAGCCCTGAGCACTTGGGGAAAACTATCCTCTCCCTCGCCCCTTGGATTACTGGGCCAACCTTCTTTCTGGCAAACTTGGGCATAGGTGGAGAAACTGGCAAGGGAAAGGGAGGATGGCATTTTTGGCATTTGATCCGCCCTTCAAGCTTTTACCCTACATTATGGCCCTAAAAACCTCTTTCCACAGAATTTGCCCTTTGGGGAGGGAGCCTCTGGGAGAGCTTTGGGAGGGATAGAGAAGGACACTGAAGAGAAATGGGCGGCCTTTACAAAAGAGCACTTGGAGGGGATGGAGTCAGGGGCGGGAGGGCCCCCCACCCCTCAGGCGCAGGGGGAGGCAGCTCTGCATTGCTGCGGCGCCGGGGGCGTCGGCACCCCCTGGTCGGTGCAGACCGTGTCTCCGCTGCCGCCACCACTGCAGCAGCCCGGCTCCTCAGTTGCCGTCCCCATCTTTGTTATACATTAAGGACTGTTTTTTCTCCATCCCCCTGCACCCAGAGGATTGTAATGGCACGGTTCCTGAGTCTGCTGGTGGCTGAATGGGTGACAGCAGAAGCGACAGGAGTGCTGCACCTCAACTGCAGAGAGTGACATGGCTGGTGACCAATCCCAATCAATGGAGGGATCCTCAACAGCACCAAGAATGATACCCTCCCCCTCACAGGTGGCCACCCTCTTTTTCTGATCCCTGCGATCGGCCAGGAACTGGGATGTGGCTGATTGGACCCCAGCCCACCTAGGGAGGCCAGAATGTAACGGACAAAAAGGATGCACCCTGCCAGTGGAGGGGGACCCTAGATCCCTGGGATGTTCCCACGTCCTCAAATAAGCAGCGCTCAGGGACACTGACATTTACGAATGCCCCAGGAGTAACCAGACTGCAAAAAAGATATCTGACCGTGGTGGGCCAGGAGACTTCTAATGTAAGACATGGGGGCGTGAGACTACAGGATCAGGCTATTGGGTGGGGCACAACAGAGCTATTCGGATCAGTAGGGTAAAGACACAAAGAAAGGCCAGCGACCCCCCTCTGTGGGCATGCACCAATTACCACTACAACCCCATTCAGGCAACATTCACTGAAGAGGCAAGAAGAGGAATTGAGGACAGCAGGAGAGTATGGATCCACCTGGTACCAACAATGGTTGATTGGTCCCCCTGGCTGACCACTCTTATTCCAGCTGATGGGCCCCCTTCTTAAATTTCATTCCTGTGCATATTTGGGCCCTGGCTCTTTAACAGGCTAACAGGCTGATCAGAGAAAAGGGCCAGGAGGTACAACTCATGGCCCTTAGGTTGCGCTATGACCAGCTGGAACCCGAAGACTTCCACACATAAGGTGAACCTTACATAGATGTCTCAATGGTGAACCTCCAAGGAGGTGCCACACCCGTACCTCAGAAAGAGGTGGGTTATAAAAGAAAAAAGTGGGAGTCTGATGGGGCCCACGTGGCCAGCCAGGTCAAGATGGCGCTGAGGGGAGGTAGAGGAGGAGGGACCCGGGCTGTTTGCCAAAACCTCTGGTTGGGGAAAGATAAGGACAAGCAGCATGAGTTACAATTGTCAGCCGTGTACGCCAATCTGCCTGAGAGGGTCAGGGGGGCTGCAAGAACATTGGCCATTTGCTTTCGTCCTGTTTTGTATATAAATCACTGCCCTGCTTGCAATAAAGTGAGATCCTGCTTGACTGGACTCCCCACTGCGTCTGAGTGTCTCTGGGAACTGAGGAGGCTGGGGAACGGCCGAGCAGCACACTTACCTTTCCTCAGTCCAGTTGGTTCCAGGACAGGACCCAACTAAGACCCAAGAAAATACCAAAAGTACATGAAATCTGCTTTTTGTTTTTTGATACAGGGTCTCCCTGTAGCCCCAACTGGCCTGGAACTCACTCTGTAGACCAGGCTGGCCTTGAAGTCACAGAGATCTGCCTGCCTCTACCTTCTGAGTGCTAGGATTAAAGGTGTGCACCACCACTCCCAGCTTAAAGACAGTTCTTAGCTGCCATGTGGGTGCTGGGACTTGAACTTGGGTCCTTTGCTAGAGCAGTCAGTGCTCTTAACTTCTGAGCCATCTCTCCAGCCCCATGAAATCATCTTATTAAAGAGATAATTGCCCAGCCATTTATTGCAGTGCTATTCAGATCAGCCAAGGTATGGAAGCAGCAGCATCACACATCAAGGGATAAAGAAAATATAACCTTACATGTACTGTTCCATTGCATTTCAGTCATAGAGAACAGAGCTGCCATTTTTATCGAATTGGATGGTACTGGGGGATGTTACATTAAGTGACATAAGCCAGAAAGGTAAGTATGTCTTATTTTCTCTAACATGTAAAATTAAAACATGTAACCCGAATGTACAGTAGTGCTTACTAGAGGTTGGTGTATTAGTCACTTTCCTGTTGCTGTGATAAACCACCATGAGGAAGGGAACTTATAAAAAGAAGAGTTTATTTGAGCTTACTATTGATGGTTCCAGCGAAACAGAGTCCATTGTGGCAGGAGGCATGGTGGCTGGGGCTGGGGCAGCAAGCTGAGGGTCACATCTCGCAACGAGCACAGGAAGTCAAGAGAGAGAGAGAGACTAGAGACTGAAAGGCTTGTTAAACTCACTAAGCCTGCCCCCAGTGAGATACTTACTCCAGCATGGCCACACCTTCTAAGACTTCCAAGAACAGTGCCACCAACTGAAGGCAAAACGTCTGAATACTTTAAGCCTATGGGGGACACTATCATTCAAACCACCACATTTCACTCCCTGGCCCCCATAGGCTCACAACCATATAAAATGCAAAATGCATTTAGTCCAACCTTAAAAGTCCCCATAGTCTTTACCAGTCTCAATTCTATTCAAAAGTCTACAGTCCAAAGTCTCTTCTGAGACCCAGGCCAATCTCTTAACTGTAAGCTCCTGTAAAATCAAAAGACAAATTACATACCCCCAACATACAGTGGATCTGAATACACATTCCCATTCCAAAAGGGAGGAATAGAGGCATAGTGAGGAAATACTGGACCAAAACAAGACCAAAAACCAGCAGGACAAACACCAAGTCCAGTAGCTCCATTCTGAAAGACTTTTGGGAATTTATTTCCAAAGGCTTAGATGGCTCAGCTCTTCCCAGCTTTGCCTGAATCACTCTCTCTCTTCAGGCTGGTCATCCACTCCCTGTATGCTAGCTCTCCTGGCAAACTACGCTTCAACAGCATCCTCAGGACAATGGACCTGTATCAGGGCACTTCTTTATGCTGGGACTACTCCTGCTGCACTCTGCTGACCTTGGCAGCTCTCTGAAACCTTGGAGGAAGAACTGAATGACCCCTTCACTCTTCAAACTTCCTGCTCTAAAGCCAACACCATGTGAATTAAACTGTTAAGTTTGGCTGCAAGTTTGGGATGGACCCTGGCCTATTTTAACCACGATTGCAACTTTTCTCTGCCCTGAACTTGTTGGAGCAGAAAACCCTTTCAGTATTCCTTTCAAAGTTGGAGGATTAGTTGGGTGTGGCTTTGCCCTGAAGTACTATTTCTGTTGTTTATTGTAAATCTAGGGCCCCTCCTTAATCACTTAATCTATTTTCCCATATGTTTACTTGTAAATAGCTACGGCCTCTCCTTAATCACTTTAATCTCCTTATCAAAGGAACCTCTCCTTCACATGCCTTGGCCCCACCTTTAATCTTCTAGTGCAGTTTTCAGATCCAAACTGTACATTCTGCATTTCTTTCTTGCCCCATCTGCTCTTTTCACTGTAGATCTGTAAATATCACCATTAATAGCCACACCACACATTTCTACATTAGGCTGTCTTGAATACCCTCCACCAAAGACATTAGTCCATGCTTTTCAACTTTAGCAATAGGCAAGCATTTGGGCTGTGGGCAAAAACTGCTGCCAGACTCTTAATATCTCCAGTGCTGTCCTAAGTCTTTATTTTCCTCTGGAACTACATTTTTTTGCACAATGCTTTCTTCCAGGCTTCTACTAAGAATGGCCCCAAGCTCTGCTTACAGTAGTCAACAGCTTTTCTAGCCCAAAGTTCCAAAGTTTCCACATTTTCTTTTCTTTTTTTTTTTTTTTTCTTTTATATTATTATTTATTTTTGATATGTGTATGAAGTTGTACTGTCTGCATGCAGGTCTGTGCACCCGTGTCGTGCAATGCCGCGGAGGTCAGAAGAGGGTCTCGGATTCCCCTGGAACTGGAGTTCTCCTGGAATTGGAGTTACAGACGGTTCTTAGCCGCCATGTGGGTGCTGGGGATCGAACCCGGGTCCTCTGCAAGAGCGTCGGTGCTCTTAACCGCTAGGCTATCTCTCCAGCCCCAGTCTTCCACATTTCTCCAAACATCCACATGGTCAGGTTCTTCACAACCAACAGCCCACTCTCTGGTACCAAATAATTGCATTAGTCACCTTTCTGTTGCTGTGATAAAACCACCATGACCAAGGGAAATTATAAAAGGAAGAGTTTATTTGAGCTTACTATTGACAGTTCCAGGGATTTAGAGTCCATTGTGGTGGGAGGCATGGTGGCTGGAGCTGGAGCAGAAAGCCAAGGGTCATATCTCACAATGAGCACAGGAAGTCAAGAGAGAGAGAGAGAGACTGGAGACCACAAGGCTTGTTAAACTCACTAAGCCTGCCCCCAGTGACCTACTTCCTCCAGCACGGCCACACCTTCTAAGACCTCCCAGAACAGTGCCACCACCTGGAGACAAAATGTCTTAATACTTAAAAGCTTATGGGGGACACTATCATTCAAACCACCACGGTTGGGGAGAGAGCAAATAAGATGGAGCTGGATTTGATTAGTATACACACACATAAATAAATATATAAATGAATGTCACACTGAACCTCATTAATATGGAGAATGAAGATATGTTACTACTGATAAAAAAAAAAAGAACAGAACTTTTAAAAAACAGGCAGCAAGGGGGTTGGAGAAATGGATTGGAGGTTAAAAGCACTGGCTGCTTTTTCAGAGGACACAGGTTTGTTTCCCAGCACCCACATGGTGGCTAACCATCTTGTAACTCCAGTTCCAGGGAATTCAGCACCCTTTAGGGCATTAACAGGTGCACTTATCATGCATGTAGACAAAACACACACACACATAAGACAAAACAATTTAAATTTTTAAAAAGAAAGCCAGCAAGCGCCTAGTCAGTATGATTGGAGCAATCCACTGTTGGCTTTGGATGGAACCATGAACCATAGGCCTGGAGTTTCAGAAGTCGTAACGATGTGGGCAGCCCTTGGAAGCTAGAAGTGGCTGGTAGATGAGTGCCTTTCCAGGAGCCTCCAGAGGAAACCCTCCTGATACTGCCATTTTGCTCCAATCAATCCACTTAGGACTTCTGATCTCTAGAATTAAAGATAATGAATGCTGTTTATTTTAAATCACTAGGTTTGTGGCCATTTGTTCTAGCAATGGAGGGAAACTAAGATATGAGAGGGGTGACATGGCTGAATAGGGTCGGAGGGCAGTGAAGACACAGCAGGAAGGAAAGAACTATAGGAGCTGTGCGTGGGAGGAAAGAGATGTGGGTCTGCTCTGAGACAGGCTTGAGCTTAATTTATGCGGCAGGGAACTAGGTAATGTGTGGGCGCTCAGGGAGGGAGGCCGTGGAGCTGGCTGGTCAACGGGAGATGAGATTGCTGCTTGGATGCTTTCTGTTTTCTCCACGAAATGAGGGGAAGGGGTCTCAGTGGAGACAGAGGAGAAGTAGATGGAGAAGAAATTATGAAGCGGACATTTAGAGAGAAGACTTAAGTAATCTACTGCTTGAAGTGTTTTCAAAACAAATAACCGGGCTCACAGAATCTGATCTGTAAGACTGTCTTCCACAGTATTCTTTTAAAATTTTTATTTATTATTATTTTTTATGTGTATGAGTGTACTGTCTGCATGCGGGTTGGTGCACCCGGGTCGTGCAATGCTGCAGAGGTCAGAAGAAGGCGTCGGATTCCCCTGAAAGTGGAGTCTAAGATGGTTCTTAGTTGCCATGTGGGTGCTGGGAATCAAACCCGAGTCCTCTGCAAGAGCAGTTGGCACTCTTAACCAATGAGCCATCTGTCCAGCCTCCCACAGTATTATTTAAAACAGCAAAAATCCATGGGCTGGAGAGGTGGCTCAGTGGTTAAGAGCATTTGCCGTGCAATTGG
The DNA here is from genome assembly GCA_009823505.1 of Rhizomys pruinosus. Lineage (NCBI taxonomy): Eukaryota > Metazoa > Chordata > Mammalia > Rodentia > Spalacidae > Rhizomys > Rhizomys pruinosus. The sequence continues at coordinate 1,266,511 of VZQC01000088.1, read as the reverse complement.
TCCTAAGGACTAGATCCCAGCACCCACACGGCCAGCTGACCTGCCTGTGACTCCAGCTCCAAGGTATCCAGTGCCCTACTCTGGCCTGTGTCCTCACCCAGGTGTGCTCACACAGGTACATGCACATGTGCACACCCCTCACACATATGCACACAGGCTTACATATACAGACATGCAAAGAAATAAAACAAACCTTTTAAAAAGGATTACACCAACTGGCAAGATGACTCAGTGTACAAAGGCACTTACCATGAAGCCTGAGGACTTGAGATCTGTGTCCAGAAATTACATGATGAAAGAGGGAAAGAGAACCAACTCCCACCCGTTGTCTTCTCGTCTCCAGATACAAGCCATGGCATGCAAGTGCTCATGCGAGCACGTGCGCACGCACACACACACACACACACTCACATATTCTAAGTAAGTATAAAAGAAGAAAAAAAAAACAGTAAAAAATGGGAATAGCCCAAATGACATACAAGAATGTAGTAATGGAAGAAATTATGTTGTATCTGGAACAGATTACTGTACATGCATTATAAACTGAGCTTTAGAAGACCATGTAATTAAATATGAAAATGCATGATCTTGTTAAGTAAAGGAGGTAACAAAACAAATATGTACAGTGTGAAACCAATTTTGCAGAAATACTATGCGTAAATATATGCATTTAAGAAGACCCAGGAAACACACTACAGCTTAAATAATAATTATTTTGGAGTGGGAGAATTACAAATAATCATGTTGCTTGTATTTTAATATTAAATAGAATTTTGGGGGGTACTTTTGAGATAGGGTTGCCCTGAAGCCCCAGCTGGCGTGGAAGTCGCTATGTAGACCAGGTTGTAGACCAGCCTGTAGATCAGACTGGCTTTGAACTCACAGAGATCCACCTGCCCTTGCATGTGCCACCATGCCTGCAGAAGTCATTTTTATAAGGAACCAATATATGTGGAAATATGAAAGGAAGATTTTTTTTTTGGTCTTTTTGAGACAGGGTGGTCTTCTTGTAGCTCTGGCTGTCCTGGAATTCACTCTGTAGACCAGGCTGGCCTTGAACTCACAGAGATCCACCTGCCTCTGCCTCCCAAGTTCTAGGATTAAAGGCGCATGCCACCACACCCGGTATGAAAGGAAGATTTTAAAAATGAAGAACTTGGAAAGCTGAATTAAAAGTGTGCATTACCACACCTGAAATTTGTCTATCTTTCTCCCTCAAGTTTTGCCTTTTTTATTTAATTAAGTTATTTTATCATTTTATTTTATTTTTATTGAATTTTTGTGATTTTCATACAATAGAATTTGATGGTATTTAGATCTCTCTTCTCTGCCTCTGCCTGACAATGTATTCTCTTTTATATGTAATATGGCTTCTAAGGTCCAGTTTGTGTCCTCAAATGCTCCTCTGTGCTGGTCCGTCCACTGGCCCACCAAGAGTCCCATCCCTGTAAGACATTGCCTTTCTTGAACGCTCTCAGCGGTCATCAATTGCTAAGAGTTCCTTGGGTTGTACTGGGAAATCTTACCCACTTCCCCATGTCTAGGCTGGGATTTTGTCTGGTTTGTGTTTGCATAGGACTTGAGCATGCTGTCACCATTGCTTGGAGGACTCCATTTCCTTGTGATCAGCCACTCTCTGTAGCTCTTATAATCTTTCTGCCCCCTCTTCTGCAATGATTCCTGAGCCTTAAATTTAATTTTGGTATGTATGTGTGCTTTCGTATGTGTGCAGGTGTGTGTGTGTGTGTGTGTGTGTGTGTGTACGTGCACAGGTACATGTATGCATGTGTGTGGAGGCCAGAGGACAACCTGTCATTTCTCAGGTACCATCCATCTTCTTTTTGAGATAGTTTCTCATTTGCCTGGAACTCACCAAGTAGGCCAGGCTGGCTGGCCAGGGAGCCTCGGGAATGCACCTCAGCTCTGGGATCACAAGCACCTGCCGCTTTTATATGGGTTCTGTGGATTGAACTCAGGCCCCTATGCTTGTAAGACAAATACTTTACTGACTGAGCCATCTCACTAATGCTTTAAATTTAAACATACTTAATTAAAATAAATGAATTCATCCATCAATATTCCCATGCTTCTGATGGTCACAAGTTTGGACTAAGCACCTGTGGATCCTGTCCATCACTGCTGGAAGTTCTGTGGGGCAGTGATAGTGAAGTAGGCATCCAGAGGCTCTTAGAGGTTTGGGGTCATAAACCCTGGATGGGGGACCTCATCTCAGAAGAAGAGAACGTGATCTAGACATACAGATTTTCTGTGCACTCATTGACCCAACCAAACCCCTCTCCAGGGCTAACATTCCTATAACCACCACACTCTATAAAGCATTTTCCTTAAGCCCCTTTCTTCCTTCCGTCTTCAATTTGAGCAGCTGGTGGGAAGCCTGTCTTGGGATCATGCTGTATCTTTTCCAGGGGTCAGCATCGGACAATTATTCCTGGAGGTTGCTGCTCTCGATGGTCAGGATGAGTTCTGAAATTGTTACTATTAGTAAAGAGGAATTGGGGGCATCTGAAAGACTTCATGGAAATGTAGTTTCTCAGACATTAAATCCCCTTTGTTGCCGGGCATGGTGGCGCACGCCATTAATCCTAGCACTTGGGAGGCAGGTGGATCTTTGTGAGTTCAAGGCCAGCCTGGTCTACAGAGTGAGTTCCAGGACACCTGGGCTACAGGGAGAACTTGTCTCGAAAACAAACAAAACAAAAGTAATAAATCCCCTTTGTTAAGAGGTGAGGGCAAAGTAGTTTCAGAATAAGCTTGGTAGGTTAAAAGTATATATTTCCCCTGAAAACACTCCTGGCCATTCTAGTCCTGACCAGTTTTATCCTGGAAGCTGCTTCCTTCTGTCCCACAGTTTAGGTGAGATAATTGTGTTTTCTTTACTACTGCATTTCTGTCTACAATTCCTATTTCTGCTGGTTCCTGCCTGACTTGGCTCTCAATGGTTGAGGAAGACATCTTTCTGAATGTCGAACAACCTGGGATATCTATGGTCCTGTATGCAGTGTGGACTCACATCGCAGTTCTGAGTAGATCTTAGTTCACTATGCAGACTTTTGACACCAAAGGAAAATCTTCTCTGACTCAGGTGCCTCTGGGGACCCTTGACCCAGGACACCTAGCCAATAGTACCTCAGAGGATTGTCCCAACTCTCTTGGGAATCCAAGCCAGCCTAGAGCACTGCAGGTAGAGTTGTGGCTTCCCTTCTCGTGAGGAAATGAGACCAGAATCTTGACCATCAGCGCTCCATGCTCTGCGCTTGTGGTGTTCCTAATCTACCCCCAGGAGCCCCAGAGTCCGAGAAGGCCACTGCACACCCACAGGGAGCCCCTTAAACCGCACATCATGCCGCTAGCCTGCTTCCTGGACCCTCAGCTGCTTCTGAGCTCTTTCTCTTCTCTCCTTTTTCCAGCCCTCTTCTCCCATCTCTTTCTCTGAGGGATGAACAGGTCTTACTGTTACTTTCTACTGTAGAACAGCTAAGCTCTATACTTAGGCCTTGGCTCTTAGCAGCAGCTGCACCCTTGGGCCCTAGCTTTCTCCAGGGTCATGACTTGGTAGATATGGACCTAATCCCAGCAAAGTTGCTTCCAGAAAGGAAGAAAAAGTCTTTATCCAAGGGCTTCTGGTAGCATATTGTGGAGAAAAGGCTCTGATTGACTGTTGCTTGGAGAGCAGACCCACCTCTAGACAATGGTGGCAGACCAGGGTCAGGAGGCCATGAGTTGTTAGACCCAGGGCCTCCCTCCCTGGTACTCAGGGAAGCAGACTCTGCATAGAGGTGGAGGGAAGTGGAAGGTCAGGTGATGGTCAGCACAGATGGTGTTTGCAGCAAGCAGCTTAGCACTGTTCTTCTTCACAAAGCTGCCTCCAGACAGGAAAAGTCTCTGCAGTAACCAGTTCTAGGTCCTATGCATGCCCTCAAGAGAAGCAAAATTATAGCCAGGTCTCCATGTAGAGGTTTGGATCCTTCCAACTCCCTTGTAGGCTCTAGAAGAGTGCATCGGCTATGTTCATGTCGCTATGACAAAAGCACCTAGAACAAAGCTTAAAAGGAAGACAGTGTTGCTCTTAGGGTCAGAGGTTCATTCAGTCTGTGGTCACTTGGAGTCGCGCTCTTGGGCAGGACCATGATGGCACTAGGAGCATCTCTGACTTTTCTCACTGTTATGACAAAATAGTTGAGAAAAACAGCTTAGGGAAGAAAGAGTCTATGATGGCTCCCAGTTCAGTCATGGCAGCCGAGCTTGAGGGAGCATGCACTGTTAGGAAAGGGGAGGGGTGCTCAGTTTAGTTCCTCCTATCTCTTCAGTCCTGGACCATAGCCCATAGACTGAAGCTGCCAACATTTAGGGTGGACTTCCTCACTTCCATTAATCCAATCTAGAAACACAGATATGCTCAGAGGTTTGCTTCTATAGGGATTCTCGATCCCCTAATTTGACCATCAGGAGCAATCATCATAGAACATGTACCAGAAGAGAAGGAAGAAGGTGGCAGGGACAAGACACCCCAAGGACTCCCCGCTAGTTACCTACTTTCTCCAGCTAGGTTCCACCTCCTAAAATCTCTAGAATCTTCCAAAACAGCACATCCAGCTGGGGCGCAAGAGCCTAACATCTGAGCCCATGGAAGACGTTTTGTATCCAAACCACAACAAAGAGCACGTGGAAGGTGGGCAGGAAGAACATTGGAAGGCTCGAGGACCCATATCCTCCTACGAGAGAAACCACAAAGGGCTGGAAGGTATTTCAGAAGGCAGTGTCACTCTGACCGCTTCCAAAACTGGTAGTTTTGCTCTGTAACCATTTCCCAGAAAGATCATGTTGTACCTCTAAACAATCAGCTTGTCTGGAAATCCTTGCTCTCCAACTGAAATCCTTCCTGATGTGATTCAGGGTTGTTTCTGCTCCGGAAACCGACCACATGCCCAGTGTGGTGGTTTGAATGAGAACCGTCCCCTGGAGGCTCAAGCATCTGCACATGGTCCGCAGCCTGCGGTGCTTTGGGAGAGGTTTAGGAAGTGAGATCTTGTTGAAGGAATTATGTCATGGCGAGTGGAGTGGGGGGTGGCGGGATTTGAGAGTTCTCAGCCTCACCCCACTTCTAGTTTACTCTCTCTGCTTAGAGTTTCCCATGGAGATGTGAGCTCTCAGCTTCCTGCTCCCGCCTGTGCCTGCCACCACCACAGCTCCCTGCCAATATGGACTCTCCCTCTGGAACCCCATATACTGTCACTAATACAGACAGTATCCTACGAAAAGTAACTGAGTGAACTTGCTGGACTCAGTGAACCATCATGTAGTCTTTTACTTCTCTGGGTTAAATAGCATTAATTATGTTCCATTTCTTTCACTTAGGTCTTGTTTTCTAATTTATAAATTGTCTGGATTTCTCTAGCAGATGCTGGAGATCTTGAAGTTATTCAGTATATACTGATATGCGTGATAGTATTTGAGCAAGAGAAATGGGTAGGGGACTGACCCTGGACTGAGAACTATAAGAGACTGAGTACTGTTGGGTGAGGAAGAATATACCTTACCTAGGATTCCTAGATGTGCTGACTAGACTCCAGCAGATCTATTGCACAGAAGGACGTCTGGGTTTGGGAGCAAGCTGGATAAGGCTTAGCTTGGATGTTGTAATGCATGAGTTCTGATGGGGGTGGGACATGGAGGAGACTGAATTTGATTGGGAACCATTGTATGAGATGTACAAATGCTCAATAAAAAAGATTAATAAGAAGATCCATTCTAAAGCACTTGTTGGAGTGAAGTTGTTTTTATACCCTGAAAACAGGAGCGTGCTACATGCGCTCATTCTTGGCTGTCCCAGGGTCCGATGTGGAGGAGCCCTTCATGTGCTGCCGTTGGAAGGTAGGATGAAGACAAAGTAGTGTAGCCTTTTCTCAAATGAAAATGTCAAATTGTCCAAACAAACACACACACACACACACACACACACACACACCTGCTTGCCTATTAAGGCAATACAGGTTCCAGCCCACAAGCTCTAGAGTCAGGGCACATGGAAAGAGAAGCTACTCCTTGCTTGGTGGTAAGCTCTCAGATGGCCGAGAACTGTAGGCGGAGAAGCCCTGCTCTCTCATGGGCACAAAGATACCCTTGCAGGACCTGTGGTCTCTGGGAGAATCTGCAACTCAAAACAGAACAAGGGAACAGCTCGATGGTGGTTCTGGTTGCTACGCAATATTTTTCTTTGCACTGTTGGGAGTGGAGCCTAAGCCTCCATGAGCTTTGCCTCTGCCAAGGCATGTCTTTGTCTTTTGCTTCTTAGCTGTTCTCCTTGGGGTCACACAGGTAGGCTCTTTTTTCCAGAATACATCTAATGAAGAAGTTACAGTGGTGTGGGTTGTGCTCGGTCCAACCCCGGCGGCTGCCTTCCATGTTATTGAAGAATATGCCCCTTCAGTTGTTTAGTGCACATCCTCATGGCTGTACACAGTGCCCCCATCTGTATGGAATCCTAAATATCATCCAGTCCACACATCTCCAAATGGGCTTTGCGCAATAGCAGATGCATGTGGCTGTGCTTCTTTCTGAGTGCTGTGTACTGAAATACAAACGATGATCCGTTCTGTTCCATTTCCTTTGCTGTTTGTACACATCTACTATCTCATACAGTCTTTTTTCAATTATGTATGCTCCTAAGATGTTCCATTTTTGATATATTTAGAATGGTTTTACACATTTTCAGAACTATAATAATTTCCCATAAAATATCTGAATTTCGTATCTTTACAGTACAAATAATGTAATGGCTGGCGAACCACATGATAATCGCTTTCTTTTATGCTGTTGGTAGAGCTATTAAAGCTCCCTGAACTTATGTGTGGTCAGCTTCATAAACGGAGATCCGTGGGTGCAGGATATTTGTAAGAACAAACATAAGGACACTAACAGGAGACATAAAAGAGTGTGGAGGGGTCTGAGGAGAGATGCAGGGCAGGACGGTTCAACATATACACATCAATAAACGGAATCTATCTTTCCATTTTTCTTTTGTTATTTTCTTTTCCGAGACAGGGTCTCCATATGTAACCTAGATTGGCCTTGAACTTGTGAACCTTTTGATCAAGTCTCCTGAGAGCTGGATTTACAGGTAGACACCTGGTTTATAATGTATTCTTAGGCTATTTTTCTTTACTAATATTGGTGTGGAGACAGAGCTTTTAAAGAATGCTCTTACCTAGGGTTCAGCTCACTAGGAACAAGTACAGTGGACAGAGAAACTGGAGGGCGTGGCTGGCTGTGGTATAGAGACCTATAAGGGTGCGGCTAGGGTTGACTATGCAGGAACGTGGTTGGGGAAGAGCTGTGCAGCCCCCTCAATGGCCCTGGCTGGCTCAGTCCTAGCAGTGACACTTCACTATCCTGAAGAGACATGGACATGGTTCTCACAGTGTGACCAGGAAAGATGGACATGACTGAACCTGACACCTGGCTTTAGTGACCATTTTATAGGCCGGTCCTAGAGAAGAGTCTCTACTCCTCAGGAAGGAGATAGAGAGGGGAGAGAGGCTGCAGGGAACCACGACTGCCACCAGGACATGTGAGGCAGGGTTACTTGGTGCCTAGTAACATGTGGATACATTGTGTCTTTTTTTTCTTGTTGATCAGCTAATATTCTTTCCCTCTCTCCTGGAGGGTCCCAGAGGCCTGGATGTGCTGGGCTACAGGAGAAGCCCAGGCCTCGGGGAGAATGAACATTGATGTTCCCTCAACCATTCCTTCACTTGTTCATGCATTCACACAGTGATCTAATTTCTCTGCCTCCAGTACATGCCTGAATGCCTGAATCTTTATATAATACCGTAAAACAGTCAGCTTTGGCCACACTGTCTTTGGCCCCAGGCGTAAGTGTGGGGCGTGGTATGGCAGGTACAGACACTGCTGGCAGACTGTCAGGAAGGTGAGACCTATTAGGACAGGGAAGTAGTGTCACAAGGGGGACTCAGCAGAAAGAGCAAGCAACATGGAGTGGTCTGAAGTGGGGTAGTTGGACTTCCTCCTATGGGAGGGAGGGGTTCTTGCAGTTTGATGGTTTGGGGGGTAACCTCACTGCTTTGCTTGGAGACCATCAGTGGCTCCCTATTAACCTGCCTAATGAAATACATATGCTATAGCATTGTATTCAAGGGCACTCAAAAGTGACCTCAGATTTCTGGAGTGACTTTCTGGAATGACCTTATATAGGCACCTTTTGTGCCTTGACCTGATGGTTTCATCATCTAGTCAGTCAATGTTGATTCTGTCCCTTCTCACTTCTGTTCAAAAGCTAGCATTGTGTCACCCCTAAGGATGGAGAGGTCCCTGTCCTGTCCTGAAATGCTGGCGAGAGAGATGATGTTTGAGGTTCGCACAGAGTCTGGGGAGAATCTGAGGGTTAGAGATAAATGCAGGGGACAGAGACATGGGGAAGACAGTTCCCTGGTTCCCTGTATCCCATGAAGGGCCACAGTGCATCAAGCATGCAGGCTGGGCAGGTCAGGGAGATGCTGGTATGTCAGCTCAGACACCTGCTTGCTAATCAAAGCAAGTTTAGTACTGCCACTCAGGGATAGTAGCAAATCAAATAAATGCATGCTGGAAGTGCTGGGGTAAGTGCATGCCAAAGTGTTCCTAATGAAACAGTATTTTGATAAAAATTTTATTGTATCTTTTTGAACTTGTATGATTAATGTTTCAATAAGCTATTTAAAAAGGGGGTTTTGTCCTCATGACAGCAATGTTTTACATGGTGTTAAATAAAACCTATTAAGCTTTAAAGATTTTTCTTTAGAAATGAAGCCCTGCAGGAAGAACAAGAATATACGCAGGCTTCCTTGGGCTTACATATGGCCATGACCATGCAGTAACTGCCAGTCACTGTTTTTCTTGCTGTAGAGGTGCTGTAAGCAAGACCTTTAAGGGTTCTCTTGTGTACACATGCTCACACCTATAGTTACTGCTGGCTGCTGCTATTTTTTGAAAGAATTATTTATTATTTTTTATTTTATGTGTATGAGTGTGTTACTTACATGTAGGTAAGTGTACCCATGTTGTGCCATACCCTCAGAGATCAGAAGAGGGTGTTAGATCCCCTGTAACTGGAGTTAAAACGGTTGTTAGCTGCCATGTAGGTGCTGGGAATTGAACCTGGGTCCTCTGCAAAAAGACAGTGCTCTTAACCACTGAGCCACCTCTCCAGCTCCCTGTTCTTTAAAAAAATGTATTTTTATGTTTTTAGTTATGCATACATATATGTATGTGTGTATCTATGTATGTGTCCACATGCAGGTGTTCTGAGTCCAGAAGAGGGTGTCAGAGCCCCTGGAGGTGGGGTTACAAAAGTGAGCCTTCCAACATGGGTGCTGGGGGGCAAACTTGAGTCCTCTGCAAGACCAGTATGCACTTTTGGGGGGTGTCTTTTTGAGACAGGGTCTCCATATAGTCACAGCTGGCTTGGAACTCACTATGTAGACCAGGCTGGTCTTGCTTTCCCAGGTCCACTGGCCTCTGCTTGCTCCCTGAATGCTGGGATTAAAGGCATGCACCTGGCTTCAGTATGCACTCCTAATTGCTGAGCCATCTCTACAGCCCAACTATTGTTCTGTTTTGTTTTGTTTGAGGTGACAGTGTCTCACTACATATATCCTGGCTGGTCTGGAACTTGCTTTAAAAACCAGGCTGGCCTTCAACTCATAGAGATCTACCTGTCTCTGCCGCCTGAATGCTGAGCTCAGAGGCAGATGCTACCATTCCTAGCTCAACTACTATACTTAAAAAAATAATTCTATGGGGCTGGAGAGATGGTTCAGTGGTTGAGAGCGCCGACTGCTCTTGCAGAGGACCTGGGTTCGATTCCTAGTACCCACATGGCAGCTAAGAATGGTCTTTAGTGCCAGGCGTGGTAGAGCACGCCTTTAATCCCAGCACACAGAAGGCTGAGGCAGGTGGATCTCTGTGGGTTCAAGGCCAGCCTGGTCTACAGAGTCAGTTCCAGGCCAGCTGGGGCTATAGGGAGACCCTATCTCAAAATAATAATAATAATAATAATAATAATAATAATAATAATAACAATAATAGTTCTTCTATCTTTTTGATAATTTTATTCATGTTCATACTCTATTTTGATCCTGTTTGCTCTCTATTCTCTCTTCTTCATTGTCCACTCCCTCTGGAATCCCTCTTTCCAAGTCCCCTTCCTGCCTCCATGCCTTTGAAACAAAACAAACAAAAAAACCCCAATGAGTTTAATTAGTGTTGTTTGTATGTTCATGGCTGTTTACAGGATCATGGGAAATTCACACCCTGGCAGCCACAATTCTGAACTCAGTTCCTCTTACACAGCCCTTGCCTTACAACCATGGGAGCTCTGCTGCTGGGCCAGGCATGTAGAACTTTCTGCCCAGCACCCTCCTGTGTCCTCAGCCTCACTTGTTACATTCTTCATGTATCATGGACACCGGCTGTAAGTTCAAGCTGCATTCTAATGAGATGGAAAATAACACTTATTTCTAAGAGGGCCGTATATAAATTAGTTATTGATTTCCAAACACCTTGAATGTGTAGCGTGGGTGGTAGTGCTGAATAATTAACTGGATGGGTGGAGGTAGGAGCTGCCTTCATTTACTGACTCAGATCCACTGGGAACGGACAGCCCTAGGGTGGCCATCAGGAGAAGGGAGTGGATTGCCAGTCTGCTTGCAGAGTTGTCTGGCCCTCTGGAGCCCAGATCCACAGCTCTTCAGGAACGCAACCTCTCAGGACCCCTCCTCAGGCAACAGCAAAACAGTGTTATAAAACTGATTAGATTGGATCTTCTCAGGGAATACAAAAGCTTTAATCTGTCTTCCTCCCTCTTTCCCTCCTTTTCTCCCTCCCTCCCCCTTCCCCTTCCTCTCTCTTCTCTCTTCCTCCTTCCCTCTCTTTCTTCTTCCCTCAGTCCCTCAAATATTTCCTCCCTGAACTCAGGGCTGAAGCATGCTGGGTAAGCATTCTAGCACTGAAGTGTATTCCACCTTGACTTCTTCATGCTACAAAAGAAAAAGTGGGGGCTGGAGAGATGGCCTAGCGGTTAAGAGCGCCGACCGCTCTTGCAGAGGACCCGGGTTCGATCCCCAGCACCCACATGGCGGCCGAGAACCGTCTGAAACTCCAATTCCAGGAGAACTCCAGTTCCAGGGGAATCCGAGACCCTCTTCTGACCTCCGCGGCATTGCACGACACGGGTGCACAGACCTGGCATGCAGACAGTACATTCATACACATAACGAATAAATAAAAAAAAAAAAAAAAAAAAAAAATTAAAAAAAAAAAGAAAAAGTGCTCACTGTCAAGAGTGTCCAACTGTTTGACATTGGGACATTGTCACATACGAGTTACCATAAAAGAATTCACAAATAATATCTTAACTAAGATTAATATTTCGTGTTGGGTCACACTCAGCTATCTTTGGCTATGTGTAGCCCGTGGGCTACAAATTGAACACACCTGGGACATTCTGGTCCACACAGAGAAGCATTCTAAAATTGTCTTCCCCTCCCACAAACCTCAGAGATTGCCAGCATCCTGCCGATTCCTTCTGTTACTGGATTAGGATTCTCTGACTTTTTAAGAACACTGGCATCTACATTAGTTACTTTTCTGTTGCTGTGATAAAATACTGTGACCAAGGGAATTTACAGGAAGAAGAGTTTATTTGAGCTTACTTTTCCAGAGGAATGAGTCCATTATGGCAGGGAGGCATGGTGGCAGGAGGTACTCCGAGCAGAAAGAGGAGTGTTCACATCTTCAAGGGACTGGAAATCCAGCAAGGCTTAAGAACTCTCAAAGTCCCCCCCCCCCACCAGGGGACAGGCTTCCTCCAACAAGGCCACATCTTCTTGATGAATTGTCTGGTCCTCTGGACCCCATGTTAGTCCTCCTGCTAGCCCAGCGACCAGCCTGGGAAAAAATGTCCAAATACCTGGAGCCTATGGAGGACACTCTCATTCAAACCACCACACCATCATTGTCTTTATATAACATTGAATGGCACGGGCATAGATAGCATGACAAGAAATTTCTCGTGTTAATGTAGGCTCTTTATAAATATCATTTTACGTAGCAGGCAGCCACTGAAACGCTATTTTCTCTTCAACCATTTTGCCATTGCTGGACGTTTAAGAGTGAAGAAATGGAACTTCCTCATGATGTGCTTAGAAATGAATGCACACCAAGCCAATATGGCGATGCAGCCTGGGACCCTGGCACTCAGGCAGTGAAGGCAGGAAGGTCAGGAATTCAAGGTCATTCTTAGCTATATAGTGAGTTTGAGGTCAGCCTGGGCTTCATGAGACTCTCTCTCAACAATAACAACAACAGACCAAAAAGGAAGGACGAAACTAAAAAGGAATGAACTTGCAGTAATAGGCAAGTCCTCCCCCAGCCTCCAGGGGGCCCACGCACCAGCTCCTAATGGTTTCCATGTTGTTGATCATGCCCTGGTTTCTGAGATCAAGTGCAGGAGAGTTCAGAGAAACCCTTAATTTACAATTCGTTCATTCATTCATTCATTCATTCATTCATTCACTCATCTGTTCCTTAGTTCATCAACAGATAGTTCTGAGCATATCTATGCTTTAAGCAACATCGCCTATGCTCTAAGCTGTATCCTTGCCCTGAGGCTTCACCAGGAATTAAGAGAGTGCGGGAGTCAGGTTAGGAACGGGGTAAATAGAGGGGCCTTGGGTAGTTAGTGGGGTTAGCCAAGGCCTACAGAGGGAGTTCATCAGTGCTTCTCAGGCAGAGGATGCACAGGTGCAGGGCTTGACTGGGGAGCCATGCTTGACATGCCCAGGGCCTACCAGAGACCCAAAGAGGCTGGCACCCTGAAGGAGGCTGGTCACATGGGGCCAGAAGAGGTCTGAGGCATCAGGGACAGGGCTATCCAGATGTCCCTCAGGCAACTAGGCAGCGTGGAGGTAGGCGGTCAGGACTCTGCCTCCCACCCCTGCTCCAGCACCAGGCTGGTGGGAACTGCAGTGAGCAGGCCTGTGGAGGGCTTGATGCATGCTGCTGTCACTCCAAGGTGTAATTAAAGAGATGTATGCTAATTTTTAACTTGGTTAAGGGATATTAACTTAGACAAATGAACCTCTCCTTTCCCAATAATTAGATACCCAAACAAACACACACTTTTCTCCCCAATTAAATGAATGGAAAATTTAAACTGCTGAGCCCAATTTCAATATGCCCTATTTGTTATGAGTTTCCACTTCGCTGCTTTCTTTAACTTCACAAAAGCAAACTGCCCTATCAAGAAACATAATAAAATCATAACAGTAAAAATATCATTTTGATTTTGGGAGGGCATAAAATGCTCATTTACAGTTGGAGGAAAAAAAGACACTTGTGTTCAGCTAAAATGTCATGCTGTTTCCAAGAGAATATCACTTACAGAACTTGGGAGATGGTAGTATCCAGGTGGCACATCTCAATATTATATTTAATTTAAGGCAGTAATTCTCATCCCTTAGGCATAGAAAGGGTAGATTTTATCAAGCAAAGCTGATATTCTAAAATTAAATTATAGAATTAGTGGAAAAAGAAAGAACAATTGATAAATTATGCGTTTTTTTTCTCTGCCTCTGTGTGTGTGTGTGTGTGTGTGTGTGTATGTGGTGTATTAAGTGTGTTTGTGTGGTTTATAAGCATTTGTGTGGGGGCAGTGCACACACCCATGTTAGCCCATGCAGAGGCCTGAGGAGGACATCAGGTGTTTTGCTCTATTACCTTACACCTTTGAGACACGGTTTCTCACTAAACCTGGAACTAGGCTGCTGGCCAGGAGGTCCCAGCTGTCTCTGTCTACCACAGCATTGGAGTTACAGGCATGCATGCATGCAGCCATGTGCAGCATTTTATGTGGATATTGGGATCAGAGATCAGGCTCCTAGGCCTGGGCCACAAGCGCTCTTACACACTTGGCCATTTTCCCATCCCTGAGCTCTCTACTCTTTAGTAGGCCCTCAGTTCCCCAGTGTAGCACACCATGTCATGAGGTGATTAGAGGTGGGGTGGAGGTAAGTGCCTTTGGTTTTCATGTCAATAGCTATGGCACACATGTGCAGGTAGCAGGGTATACTGATGGAGCTCAGAGGACGAAAGGCCCAGGTATCTGTGTGATTCTATAACTCTGTCCCCTGCAAACCTCAGGACTTAGGAGCTTGTTAGAAAGCCCCTCATAAGAGATGCTGTATGCTATGGGCTACCCTCTCCTCCCAGAACACACTATGGAATGGACTGGGTAATGGAGCACCATGAAGCATGAGGCCCTTGAGTATGACTAATTGACTCAGATGAGACCTTTAAAGAATTAGATGTGATGGAGGATGTTATAGACTTGTATAAACATGGCTATGAATAAAAATAAAATAGAAAAGAAATGATGTGAACACTTGGAATGTTACTACATATAATTATGGAGAAAAGAGCATGAAGAAGGCAGTCGCTTTCTAAACTTCTACAAAAATAAACTGTGTTTTATATATACTAATATATTACCAAACTAATACATTTCATAAACTGAAAACAAAAGGATGTAAATGTGCAATATAACCATAAACATATAGCATATAAACTTGCAATGGGAAACACTGTGACAGCACTGTTGATTATGATTGATCTTCCTGAAGCTGGCTGTGGCCCTCCAGGCAGAGCCCATGCAAAGAGCAAACCTATACTGTCCTGTGGTCTTCAGCATCAGCACTGACTACTGTTTGACTGAAGACACCAGAGCCCAACCCAGATGGATGGAGTATTAGTCACTTTTCTGTTGCTGTGATAAAACCACCATGACTAAGGGAACTTATAAAAGGAACAGTTTAAGCCAGGCATGGTGGCACACGCCTTTAATCCTAGCACTTGGGAAGGCAGAGGCAGGCGGATCTTTGTGAGTTCAAGGCCAGCCTGGTCTACAGAGTGAGTTCCAGGACAACTGGGGCTACAGGGAGACCCTGTCTCAGAAAAAAAAAAATAAAATAAAATAAAAAAGGAATGGTATTGATCAGATCTTCAACAGAATAATAGATGAAAATTTCCCCAAACTTAAAAAACACAAACTAATACAAATACAAGAAGCACATAGAACTCTAAACAGACAAGATCAGAAAAGAAACTCTCCACACCATATCATAGTTAAAATGNGCAAGTCCTCCCCCAGCCTCCAGGGGGCCCACGCACCAGCTCCTAATGGTTTCCATGTTGTTGATCATGCCCTGGTTTCTGAGATCAAGTGCAGGAGAGTTCAGAGAAACCCTTAATTTACAATCTCGTTCATTCATTCATTATTCACTCATTCATTCCTCATCTGTTCCTTCAGTTCATCAACAGATAGTTCTGAGCATATCTATGCTTTAAGCAACATCGCCTATGCTCTAAGCTGTATCCTTGCCCTGAGGCTTCACCAGGAATTAAGAGAGTGCGGGAGTCAGGTTAGGAACGGGGTAAATAGAGGGGCCTTGGGTAGTTAGTGGGGTTAGCCAAGGCCTACAGAGGGAGTTCATCCAAGTGCTTCTCAGGCAGAAGGATGCACAGAGTGAGGGCTTGACTGGGGAGCCATGCTTGACATGCCCAGGGCCTACCAGAGACCCAAAGAGGCTGGCACCCTGAAGGAGGCTGGTCACATGGGGCCAGACAGAGTCTGAGGCATTCAGGACAGGGCTATCCAGATGCCCTCAGGCAACTAGCAGCCGTGGAGGTTAGGCGGTCCAGGACTCTGCCTTACCCACCCTGCTGCCAGCACCAGGCTGGTTGGGAACTTTGCAGTGACCAGCCTGGCATGCGAGGGTGTGTGCAGTGCGTGCGTGTGCGAGCGTCCAAGGTGTAATTAAAGAGATGTATGCTAATTTTTAACTTGGTTAAGGGATATTAACTTAGACAAATGAACCTCTCCTTTCCCAATAATTAGATACCCAAAACAAACACACCACTTTTCTCCCCAATTAAGAGGGAAATGGAAAATTTTAAACTGCTGAGACGGCCAATTTTTCAATATGCCCTATTTGTTATGAGTTTCCACTTCGCTGCTTTCTTTAACTTCACAAAAGCAAACTGCCCTATCAAGAAACATAATAAAATCATAACAGTAAAAATATCATTTTGATTTTGGGAGGGCATAAAATGCTCATTTACAGTTGGAGGAAAAAAAGACACTTGTGTTCAGCTAAAATGTCATGCTGTTTCCAAGAGAATATCACTTACAGAACTTGGGAGATGGTAGTATCCAGGTGGCACATCTCAATATTATATTTAATTTAAGGCAGTAATTCTCATCCCTTAGGCATAGAAAGGGTAGATTTTATCAAGCAAAGCTGATATTCTAAAATTAAATTATAGAATTAGTGGAAAAAGAAAGAACAATTGATAAATTATGCGTTTTTTTTCTCTGCCTCTGTGTGTGTGAAAGCTGGTCGTGTGTGTGTATGTGGTGTCATTAAGTGTGTTTGTGTTGGTTTCATAAGCATGTTAGTGGGGGCATGCACACACCCATGTTAGCCCATGCAGAGGCCTGAGGAGGACATCAGGTGTTTTGCTCTATTACCTTACACCTTTGAGACACGGTTTCTCACTAAACCTGGAAAACTAGGCTGTTGGCCAGAGAGGTCCCACGCTGTTCTCTTCTACCACAGGCATTGGGAAGTTACAGGTATGCATGCATGCAGCCATGTGCAGCATTTTATGTGGATATTGGGATCAGAGATCAGGCTCCTAGGCCTGGGCCACAAGCGCTCTTACACACTTGGCCATTTTCCCATCCCTGAGCTCTCTACTCTTTAGTAGGCCCTCAGTTCCCCAGTGTAGCACACCATGTCATGAGGTGATTAGAGGTGGGGTGGAGGTAAGTGCCTTTGGTTTTCATGTCAATAGCTATGGCACACATGTGCAGGTAGCAGGGTATACTGATGGAGCTCAGAGGACGAAAGGCCCAGGTATCTGTGTGATTCTATAACTCTGTCCCCTGCAAACCTCAGGACTTAGGAGCTTGTTAGAAAGCCCCTCATAAGAGATGCTGTATGCTATGGGCTACCCTCTCCTCCCAGAACACACTATGGAATGGACTGGGTAATGGAGCACCATGAAGCATGAGGCCCTTGAGTATGACTAATTGACTCAGATGAGACCTTTAAAGAATTAGATGTGATGGAGGATGTTATAGACTTGTATAAACATGGCTATGAATAAAAATAAAATAGAAAAGAAGATTGATTGAAACACTTGAATGTTACACATATAATTATGAGAAAAGAGCATGAAGAAAGCAGTCGCTTTCCTTAAACTTCTTACAAAAATAAACTGTGTTTTATATATACTAATATATTACCAAACTAATACATTTCATAAACTGAAAACAAAAGGATGTAAATGTGCAATATAACCATAAACATATAGCATATAAACTTGCAATGGGAAACACTGTGACAGCACTGTTGATTATGATTGATCTTCCTGAAGCTGGCTGTGGCCCTCCAGGCAGAGCCCATGCAAAGAGCAAACCTATACTGTCCTGTGGTCTTCAGCATCAGCACTGACTACTGTTTGACTGAAGACACCAGAGCCCAACCCAGATGGATGGAGTATTAGTCACTTTTCTGCTACTGTGATAAAACCTACCTTATGATCTAATAGAACTTATACAAAGGAACAGTTTAAGCCAGGCATGGTGGCACACGCCTTTAATCTAGCACTTGGGAAGGCTAGAGGCAGCGTGATCTTTGTGTGTTCAAGGCCAGCCTGTCTTCAGAGTGAGTTCCAGGACAACTGGGGCTACAGCGTGTAGACCTTGTCTCGTAAAAGACAAAAAAAAAAAAATAAAATTATTTTGAGCTTATTGATTGATGGTTCAGGAATTAGAGTCCATGTGGGAGGCATGGCGTGTATGGTGGCAGGTAGCTGGAGCAGGCAAGGCCCAAGGTCATATCTTCAAACAGGTCACAGGAAGGAGAGAAGAGACCAGAGAGAGAGAGAGAGAGAGAGAGAGAGAGAGAGAGAGAGAGAGAGCAACTGGAGACTGGCAAGGCTTGTTGAACTCTGTAAGCCTGCCCCCAGTGATGTACTTCCTCCAGCATGGCCACACCTTCTAAGATCTTCCAAAACAACACCACCACTGGAGACAAAATGTCTGAATACTTGAAGCCTATGGGGGACATTCTTATTCAAACCACCACAGATGGGATGTGTTTGCTGTAAGTGTGACATCTGTGTGTTAGTGGCCTGAAGGGCAGGAATGCTGACAGGTGGATGTGATAGAGGAGGAAGGTCTAGGTGCATGGGGCCAGCAGAGAGCAGGGCTTACCTAGTGATTGGAATAAAAGGCAGCAGTCAAGAAACTCTGGAGCACTGTGCACTAACAGCAGAGGAGGCTACCTAGTCCTGGAGTAGCTGCAGCTCTCCCGAACGCCTTGAGCCCTCACCCTCTGGTGGGTGAGCAGGCCAGGCTCTTCATGAGGGGGTCTGAAAGGCCGGTGAGGATGTTCCCAGTGGGCTGTGGTGAAAAGTGACAAGGTAGAATCAAGGTTGGACCATGCAGGGTGACAGATGGCTGCACCGACATGGGGCTTCCTCAGATGCCAGAGAATGGGAACTAAATGACCTTATCATGGCTGGGAGTGGTGGCAAATCTTCCCCAGGTACAAGTTGTCATCATGCTCTTTATTAGGCACAAGTTGGCACCACACTCTTTGTTACACTCTTTTGTAAATTATTGTTTTTGTGTTGTTTATTTTTGAAGCCATTGCTCTGTGTAATTCACTCTGCCCTTGAACACTCAACCTTCCTGTTATGCTCTCCATGTGCTGGGATCACCAGCATACACTAACAAGGTCAATTCTCTCGTTCACTCTTGCCCTTTCAGGATAGGAACTGTTACTATAATTTCCATTTCCATTTCATAGATGGAGGATGGATGGATGAGTGGATGATGAAAGGATGGATACGTGAATAGATGGATGGATGGATAGATAGACAGACAGATAGCACATATGAGGTCAACAGCGGATGAAGAGTGGAATGCTGGGCCTCACCTTCACAGTCAAACTCCAGGCATGTTAATCTCAACTTCTCCATCATCATCCATCCAGTCAACAAGGACAAGGTGGTCCATCAGATGCAGTCAGCATGTACCGAAGGTGCACTTTTCCAGTGACCAGACACAATACCTCTTCTCTAGATAGGGCTGGGTTGTGGCAAGGACACACTTATTCCTCCCACTCAAGCTACAAAACAGACAGACCTGGTAGGATTCCCATGTCTGCTCCTTGCCAGACATGCCATTCTGAGTCTACCTCTCACTAACTCTGAGAAGGGGTACTGCGTTCCACCTCACAAGGTCCTGAGGATGGGCTGTTCCCTCATCTGCTGCCTGGCTTCTAGCAGCTGCTCAGCAATATGCTTCCTTAGTTGTGTGTCAGCTTGCTGCATCTTGGGAGGTCTGTGGTGGTCATGTGATCTGTCTCCCTCTGTAGACTCCTTGAGAACTGGCCTATTCTCTCTCTCTCTCTCTCTCTCTCTCTCTCTCTCTCTCTCTCTTTCGGTCTTTTCGAGACAGGTTCTCCCTGTAGCCCCAGCTATCCTGGAATTTGCACTGTAGACAAGGCTGGCCTTGAACTCACAAAGATCTGCCTGCCTCTGCCTCCCAAGTGCTAGGATTAAAGGCATGCACCACTGCACCCGGCAGGGCCTATGCTGTCTTGACTGACCATGATTTGTAGTGATCTGTCCTTCGAGGTTGAGTGGACTCAAGCCCTATGCTTCACACTCTGGAGGCTCCGTGGCCGTGGCCGTGTGGGCTCTCCTGCCACTCCAGGCAGTTGTCTGTTCATGACATCCCTGTGCCTGTGGCTCCATGCCATCTGCTTCTCAGATGGCTCCATGCCACCTTCTTCTAGGGTTGTACTGTGCCCATTTTCTGGGATTTACTAAAAGCCCAGTAGTGACTTGGGGAGCAGATGTTACAGCCTGGATGCCGTCTCTGTCCTTCAGGACCCCCGGTTCTGGTGCCCTGGACGCAGCCCGTCAGCTGCCAGCCCTGCCTTTCCCCTCCGAGCCCCACATCACCTGCTCTTGCCTCCACCCTTCTCATACAGCATAGATTCGAGATTTTGTTGTTTCTGTCTTTCCAAACAGAGGTCACAAATGGGCAACCTACAGGCAAGGCACATAAGCTCACAGGCTCACATTATTTAGCTCACAAGCCAATGTTAAACATATGGTTTTAAAAAAATCGTTGGACAGGGGCTGGAGAGCTAGCCTAGCAGTTAAGAGCACTGACTGCTCTTACAGAGGACCTGGGTTCGATCCCCAGCACCCACATGGCGGCCGAGAACCGTCTGAAACTCCAATTCCAGGAGAACTCCAGTTCCAGGGGAATCCGACACGCTCTTCTGACCTCCGCGGCATTTCACGTCATGGGTGCACAAACTTGCATGCAGACAGTACATTCATACACATACGGAAATAAATAAAATCAATAAAAAAAAATTAAAAAAAAATCGTTGGACAGCGTGGCAAGACAAGACCCATTCCTGTAAGAGCCACTCTGTCCCATTGAAGGGGCTGCTCTGTTTAGTTGGCCACAGTGCTGCTTCCCCTGCCTTACAGCAGCGGCTGGATCATCCGTTCTGCCAGCTCATCTCATAGTGTTCACTCCTCTGCTCCTCTGCTTGTGCAAGCCTGGAGAGGATGCTAAGGAGTATTCTCCTAAACGAAGGTGGGAGACCACCACAGATGTTAGTCTATTATCTATCTATCTATCTATCTATCTATCTATCTATCTATCTATCTCTATCATCTATCTATTTTTCTCTATCTAATCTATCATCTATTTATCATCATCACCATCTATCTATCATGTATCAACCAATCTATTATCATCTATCTACTATCTATCTATCTCTATCATCTATCTCTTTTTATCTAATCTATCTACTATCTATCTATCTCTATCATCTATCTTTTTCTCTCTCTAATCTATCATCTATCTATTTATCATCATCTATCATGTATCAACCAATCTATTATCATCTATCTTCTATATCTATCTATCTATCTATCTATCTATCTATCTATCTATCTATCTATCATCTATCTATATCTGTCTATATCATCTATCTCTTTTTCTCTATCCTTCCTATCTATCTATCTATCTATCTATCTCATCTATCTCTTTTTCTCTATCCTTCATATCTATCTATCTATCTATCTATCTATCTATCTATCTATCTATCTATCATCTTCTTCTGGTTAGTTTTTTGTTAATCTGACACAAACTAGAGTCAATGGGAAGAAGGAATTTCAACTGAGGAACTGTCTCCATTAGATTAGTCTGTAGACAAGTTTATGATGCATTTTCTTAATTGCTAATTGATGTAGAAGGGCCTATCCCTCTGTGGACAGAGCCATCCCTAGGCAGGTAGCCTGGGCTGTGTAAGAAAGGCAGCTGAGCAAGCCAGGGGAAGCAAGCCAGAAGAAGCATTCTTCCATGGTCTCTGCTTCAGTTCCTGCCTCCAGGTTCCTGCCCTGGCTGCCCTCCAGTGATGGACTATAAGATGAAAGATGAAAAGATGAAATAAACCCTTTCTTCCCCAAGGTGGGTTTTTTTTGTGTGTCTTTTCGAGACAGGGTCTCCCTGTAGCCCCAGCTGTCCTGGAACTCACTCTGTAGACCAGGCTGGCCTTGAACTCACAAAGATCCACCTGCCTCTGTCTCCCAAGTGCTAGGATTAAAGGCGTGTGCTACCATGCCCGGCTCAAGGTAGTTTTGATAGGTGTTTTATCACAGCAACAGAAATCAAATTAGGACAATCATCTACCATCTATCTTCATGTGTGTCTACCTACCTGTGGTGGTTTGAATGAGAGTGTCCCCCATAGGCTTTAAGTATTCAGACATTTTGTCCCCAGTTGGTGGCACTGTTTCAGGATATCTTAGAAGGTGTGGCCATGCTGGAGGAAGTACGTCATTGGGGCCGGGCTTGGTGAGTTTAACAAGCCTTGCAGTCTCCAGTCTCTCTCTCTCTCTTGACTTCCTGTGCTCATTGGAGATGTGAACCTTGGCTTTCTGCTCCAGCCTGAGCCACCATGCCTCCCCCCACAATGGATTCTGATTCCCTGGAACCATCAATTGTAAGCTCAAATAAACTCTTCCTTTTATAAGTTTCATTGGTCATGGTGGTTTTATCACAGCAACAGAAAAGTGACTAATACTCTACCCATGGTCTATCTATGTTAGCTTTCTTACCTACTTCTCCCATTTATCTTTTAAGATATTTTATTACTTTTTATGTATATGAGTGTATTGCTTGCATGTATGTAAGTGTATTGCTTGCATGTATGTAAGTGCACTCATGTCATGCAATGCTCTCAGAGATGAGAAGAGGGCATCAGATCCACTGGAACTGAAATTAGGATGGTTATTAGGTACCACATGGGTTCTGGGAATTGAACCCAGGTTCTCTGCAAGAACAGCCAGCCAGTGCTTTTAACTGCTGCACCATCTCTCTAGTGCCTCATTTATCTTTTAAAACTTTTACTTTTTTCTTTTATTGTTATTAACATCTGTGTGTGTGTGTGTGTGTGTGTGTGTGTGTGTGTAGCACATACAGAGGTCAGAGGACAACTTTCAGGAGTTGGTTGGTTCTCTCTTTCTACCTTGTTGAGACAGGCCTTCCATCTTGCTTTGAGGCAGGGTCTCTCTTGTTTCTGTGGTTCTTGGTATTCCAAGCACAATAGCTCTCTTCTCTTTGCCCCCTCACACCTTCTGACATGCTGCAGTGCTTGTTTGTCCACTCTCCTGCTGAACATCTTCTTGGAGCCTCCATGTTAACAGTGGGGAAGGCACCTGCTGTGTACACAGCCCCTGCTGACCCCAATCCTCTGAGGAGTCCTTGTTCCCACCCATGCTCATCCAAAGGGGTCTGCGTTCTCACTGGAGCATCTCAGTCTCTTCCTGGCCTCTGTTTCCATTGCCTTATTCTAGTTTTGCTACAGAGCACACATTTCATAAGCATCTTCTCATATGAACTTAATCACAGTTCTTTAAGGTCCACCAGGGTATAAATATGTGGCTATAATGCCCTCATCAGAGACAGACCCAAGATTTGACCTTGACTTCACACTTGGCCTGGAAAGGCCAAATTAGTATTGCCTATGTGCTTTATTGTCAACTTGACACACCTTGGTTAAAGGAGCCTCAATTGGGGAATTGGCAGCATTGGACTGGGCTGTGGCCACTTCCATGGAGTATTTTCTTGATTGTTGAGTGATATGGGAAGGCCCAGCCCACTTGTGGGTGGTGCCACCCCTGGTCAGGTTGTTGTTTATTGTATAAGAAAGAAAGCAGGCTGAGCACAGGCCGGGGGAGCAAGCCAGCAAGCAGGATTCTTCCATGGCCTGTGCTTCAGCTCCTGCCTCCAGGTTCCTGCCCTGAGTTCCTACCTTGGTCTCCTTCAGTGATGAATTATGACCTGTGAGATCTAAAATGAATAAACCCTTTCCTCCCCAAGTTGGTTTTGGTCAGTGTTTTGTCACAGTGATTGAAAGCAAACTAAAAGACAAGAAAATAACTTTTATATTCTATATGGTTGGAAAAAATTTTTCTCATTGTTCTGGTTTCAGTGCTGTTGCTGTGATACAACTCTCCTACCCAAAGGACTTGGGAGGAAAAAGTTCATTCGTCTTGCACTTGGTAGTCACAGTTGGGCATCGAGGAAGTCAGGTCAGGAATCCAAGGCAGGAACCAGAAGGCAGAATGCTTGCTAGTTCCCGAAGTATTAAGGAACAGAGCACCTACATGATCTGGCCCTTCTACATCAATTCACAATCAAGACAGTCCACCACAGGCCATTCTGATCTAAGCAATTCCTCAATAGTGCCTTCTCAACGACTGTGTCAAGGTGAAAAGCGAAGCTGACTAGGGCAATGATACATAAAAATCATATGAGATTCAAAGGCAGTACCTGTAATGTTCTACTGGGACATGGCCACACCTGTTTACAACCTGTTGGATGTTTTCAAGCCACATTGGCTAATGAAAAATGCAGCGGTGATCCTGTGTCCTGCCAAGGGTGAGAGATATTTGGTTTTTTGTTCTGGATAGCTGAGATGGCAACATTCAGGTTCCCAGGGTCAATAGAACCAGAAGCCTTTCTGGAAGATGCCTGGGGCACTGAGCTGTGCTTGGTGGGCTGTGGGGTGATGGCAGGATTGAGAAGGGCTGGAAAGAGTGAGACTTTCCTCTCAAAAGCAGAGGCCATGAGTCTCCATGTATCCTCAGGCAGCAACTCTTCAGACCTTCTTGTTGGGCAGCTGTTGTGTACAAAGTCTTGACCTTATCATGCTGGGGTGAGATGAAGGAGTTGATGGTGACTTTCCTGCTCACTGGTGCAAGTTCAAGATGTAGCTCAATGGCAGATGGATGGCTGTGGGTCATGGTGCAGCCGGCTCCAAGCTTCATGCTTGGCGCTTGTGCCACCATGTGACACTTATTTTGGTGTATTTTGAAGGAGGAGGGAATAGGAATGAGCAATTCAGGGTTGGCCCCACCCCTGTTCCCCTTTAAAAGCACATGTTTGTGCATGGCATCAGGAACCACCTGGCCGTGAAATTAGCTTAATCCAGGGACTGAAAGGATCTTACATCATACCCAACGGAGCTTCTCAAACTTTAATGTGAATACAAGCCACTTAGAGAGTCTGGCGCACAGTAGATTCTGAAGCCTTAGGTCTGCGGTAGGTCTGAGATGGTGCCTTTCCAAGAATTACTGGTCCAAGGACCACACATGGAATAGGGGCTCTCTGGCTACTGCTCTCCAGAAGTGTGATTTCAGGCCACCAGCCTTGGGGGACTTATTAGAAACACAAATACTCAGGCTGGATCACTTGAGACTACTGCGGGCACAGCCCTGCAGCCCAGGTTTAGCAATCCTGCAAAGAATTTGGGTGCAAGGTCAAGTTTAAGAACGGCCACCATCCTTCAGTTCTTTCTTCCCCTGCCTCAGTCTCCTTCTAGGCTGTTCAAAGTCACCTGGGCTTCCTGCCATTCCTTGAGAGAATCATTAACTACCCTTTTATGTCTAAATCCCTGAAGCCTCTCACCTAGAGCCTGAAGCGGGAGGAGGGCGAACACCCTTGGGGCAAGTAGCTCTATTGCAAGCCAATCTGCTCCGGAGCCTAGGCCTGCTCCCGGAATTTTCCATTCTGGGCTCATTTTGGAAACTACTGTTTGCTTCTTCTGTCTACAATGTCTTAGTATGCAGGGCCTGTCCCTCCCCTGGGAAGGAGTCACATGGACTGTGTTAGCTGTTAGCCTGCAGTTCCTCCAGCCTGGTCCTGGGTGGTCTTCTACCAGGGGCCTCCAGCGGCATTTTAGCAGATTTTTTTTAAAAGTCATACCATTAGAGATATACCCTCCCAATTTTGTGATCAGCTATTCAAGCATGTTTTTGTGATACAACAATAAAGGGGATATAACTTCATTTTTAAGAGAAGTACAAATCACCTCTTTTGCATAGTAGAAGATCATTGCAGGGACAAAAGTGTTAATTTCCTAGGAATCTGGACAAAGGGGCTTACTGTGGACTGAGAAGTCAACCCCATACCCTATGAAGCATCTGCATTGTCTTGTCGCTTCTTGTTATGAGAATATTACATTTTTATTTTCATGATAGGTTTTAATTTGTAAAATTGCCCTTGTATGGCAGGTGGGGAGCTGGGATTACTGAAGCCCTTATTTTGACTTTTGGCTCTTAAATAAATGAAGCTTTAAAAATGTCATGAGTCATGCTGAAATAGAATGTAGTTAGATTTCACAGTGACTATAATCGTGATTACAATTAGATGGCTGTAACGATACAAAAGACACATTATCTTTGTAATTTATGATCCTCCTGGACCAAACTCCACATCTTAAAAATGCAACATTTCAGTACCATCTGGGAGATTTGCCCAACAAAATTATGTATAAACAAAGTTCTTTATTGACTCACTGAGATCCAAGTGGAATCAATTATACATTATTGTTGTCTTTGTTGGCATAGTGAAGTGTAATACGGCTAAAGACCCACATTCCATAAATCATCAAAGTGTAATTTCCCTGGGGGCTGAGTTTTGCGTGGAAGCAAAGCCTTGTCGGTATTTTCTGCTCCCATGGCGTTGATGATATTCAGTCCATTTCCCTTGGGCTCCCCCAGTGAGCCTCAACAGGCTGGTGTAAAAGGTTTGTCTGGAGATCTCAAGTATGGGGTGGGGTGGAGAACCGGATTCCAGGGGAGCAGATGCAGATGAGTCTAGAGTGTCCCAAGTCTATTATTTTCATTCACAGTGCACCCTCGACATCAAAATGTGGAGAAATTTTGCAGCCAAAGTGAAAGATTGTTCTGAGCTGCGTGAGAAAAATGAAGGAAAAATGACTCTATTTCAGAAATATGGTCCCCAAATCCCAAGCCATGAGCAGCAATCTGAATGTAGTACATGGTTCCACGCTAGTCATCGCGGCGCTCAAGAGGGAGGGCACACGGGGATAGAGAGCACCTCTGCGTGAATATGTGCCTTACAGCACTCACATCCAAGGGGGAGCAGGGTGGAAGGGGAAACAGGTCTGAGCTGCTGCAGAGGCACATGCCAGGCCTGTCCCACCAGCGCATTCTCTGAAGTCGAGCATTGCATGTTTCTCCCGGGGAGACATAAAAATTTTCTGGGTGTGGTGGTGCACGTCTTTAATCCTCGCACTTGGGAGGTAGAGGCAGGCGGATCTCTCAGTTCAAGGCCAGCCTGGTCTACATAGTGAGTTCCAGGACAGTTGGAGCTACAGGGAGACCTTGTCTCAAAAAGACAAAAAAAAAAAAAAAAAAATCCATTCACCCCAGATAGACATGACTCCAAAAAAACCTACTCCAAGTCCAGCTTGGACAATCAGCGGGGTTGCTGGGGTGAATCAAAGGCAGCCACGCCACTGATAAATCTGATCCAGGCAATGGTTTACCTCTTATTTAGTGGGATCCTGGAGAGGAGGAGGTCTTTGGAGCATGTAAGGAGCACCTCATGAGCCTCTCACTTCCTTCCTCAAGGGAATGAATGTTAAATGTTAATGTGCTGAATCTCACGAGGGTCTCCTGTGGTCATCAAGCTGCTCTGCCCCAAGATGGCCACTTGCTCCGTGGCCTGTCAATCTGCTCATGTATAGATCCTGGTTCAATCAGGAGCCTGCTTGTTCTGTGGTCTTTGCTTGTCCTGTTTAGTATGTTCATTCTACCACGATTCCTTAGCACCCACTAGAGTCCTTGTTGGCCTCCTGTGTTAGTTACTGTTCATGTTGCTACACTCAGCCCGGGTAGTCAGGAAGCAGAGACAGATGAATGCTGGGCCCAGCTTGCTTCTTTTTACCCAGCTTAGGCTCTTAGCCCATGGGATGGGGTCACCTACATTTAGAATGAGTCTTCCCACATCAATTAATGCAATCTAGAAACATCTTCACAGACAAACCCAGAGGTTTGTTTCTATGGCAAGTTTAGATCTTGTCAAATGCACAATCAAAGTTGGCCATCATAGCTCACTACAGGATGACTGTCATCCACTAAAGACAGATAGCCAATGATGGTCACTGAGTTGGGTTTGGGTGTACCATTATCCTAGGGGTTGGGGAAACTCTGTACAGGAGCTCACGGGATGAAGAGAGAGCTGAGCAGAGGATGAGAAGACATGACTCTCCTAAGCTGGGGTGTGAGAGTCCAGAAGGGAAGTGTTTGGATTGTAGGGGAAGGACAAAGGACAATGGGAGCAGACCAGACCCTGAGGAGAGGGTCAGAGCCCACTGGGGACCTCACAGTCCTGTGAAGAGCCTGCCTTATGCCAGGGACCTGGCAAGCTCTGTGGATTAATTTCAAGTGGGGTAAGGATAAGCTAGGCTTATGGGTTAGAATTCTGCTGTTCTGAGAACGGATAAGAAGAGGGCAATTAGGAAGTAGTGGTCATCAGCACTGACCAGGAGAGAGAGAGGTGAAGGGTTAGGGGCAGTTCAGATAGACCAGAAGATTCCAGACACCTATGTGTGTTTGCAGCATTGAAGTGATACAAGATGCTGTAGTGTAGAGTTGGCTTCCCCAACATGGAGGGCAGATACTGGAACTTCCACCTTCCCAATGTATGTGATCACTTTCCTTCCTAAATGTGTCTTCTCCTGTGGTGATTTTGGATTGTTCAGAGTGGCCATAACTCCTTTGGGCTACAATATCCACTTCTACTCTCCCCAGCCACAGAACACAACTTGTTCTTCCCCAAGGGCAGACACAGCATGCCTCTTTGTAGAGCTACTGTCTGCTGGACTCTGAGAAGAGGCTCACCAGGCTGCCACACTGGTGGTCCATCTCAGGATGGCACCTGATCCCCTAGAGAGGCTGCCTCCTGGTCTGACTATGCTTGGGCAAGGGGAGAGCTTTCTTTTTCTGGCTTAGTACCAACTCACCATGTGTTAGAAATGATGGCCAAAAGGACGGACAAGCCAGTTGTAGCTCAGGGGAAAGCTGCTGTTTGCAAGAAGTGCCCATAGAAGAGATTGTCAGTGGCCCAGTGTGGCCACAGGTTAAAGGAATTTGGAAATATATAAACACATATGCAGAATATCAGTGCTTTTCTGTGAGTTCAGATGGAACCCAGGTCCTCGAGGAGGCTGGAAAGGGCTCAGCCACTGAGCTACACAGCCAGGCCCTTTGTCAATATTTTTTTTTAATATCTTTTTTAATTTTTATTTTTATTTATTTATGTGTATGAATGTACTGTCTGCATGCAAGTTTGTGCACCCGTGTCGTGCAATGCCACGGAGGTCAGAAGAGGGTGTCGGATTCCGCTGGAACTGGAGTTCTCCTGGAATTGGAGTTTCAGACGGTTCTCGGCCGCCATGTGGGTGCTGGGGATCGAACCCGGGTCCTCTGTAAGAGCGGTCGGCGCTCTTAACCGCTAGGCCATCTCTCCAGCCCTTTGTCAATATTTTTTAAAAGCTCTTTAATATCCAGAATTATTTCTTGACTCAGAGAAAGCATTCCATGAGTGTTTGCTATTACTTTTAAAAATAACATCATTGAGGCTGAAGGAAGATGTCAGGTAGATATTTATTGAATGTTTGATCATTAGGCAAACAAGAATCATACCCATTGGTATGAATTGTAGCTTTAATAGACTTTGGAGCAAGGACATAGTTGAATTAGAAATTTTTCTCTTGGTGAAAAATCTTTAGTTGGGGATTTTAATTTATATATTCTAGCAAAGATTTTAATGTCTTTCTAGTTTGTCAAATAAGACAGTTATAGGAAATTGTAGACCCTTGATTCTCTGCTGTGTATAAATGAAGCTGACAGTTGAAGCACACTCTCTCTCTCTCTCTTTGTATCTCTGTCTCTGTCTCTCTTCCCCTCCCTCACTCCAGTCCTTTAGAGGATTAAACATAATGAAACCCCTATCCTATAGGAAGCACCTCTGTAGCCTGAGAAAGGACTTTGCAAGCCTGCATTGCAGGAGCCTCTCTCTCCAGCATGGCCACCTGGCAGGATGCCTTGACTTTGATAAAGTGTCTCTGTGGGAAGGCTTCCCAGGAAGCACACCTTTGTTCCTGCAGAAGGTCCCAAGCACAGCATTCACCAGAAACTTCTGGTCTCCCATGTGCATCCACAGAGCTAATTCCCCAAAGCATAGTGTTAAAATTTCTGTCTTAAAAACTGAGTGTCCTTTTTACTAAGCATTGAAAATGACATAAACTGGCTTCCCCAGTGACTCAGGATGTTCAGAAATGTGTTTGGTGAACAACTGCATTAGTTTAATGCCAAGAAATTATTACTGAATTATTTTCCTTTCTGCATGATGGCACTTTGTTTTAAAATAGATTTATATTTATTATTATTATTATTATTATTATTTTGAGACAGCATCTCACTATGTAGCCCTTGCTGATATGGAACTCACTATGTAGACCACAGTAGCCTCAATTTCATAGAGATCTACCGGCCTCTACTTCTCAAGTACTGGGATGGGATTAAAGGCATGTGACACATGCCCAGCTATTATATATATATATATATATATATATATATATATATGAATTTAAATGCATCACATGGGTACAAGTGCCCATAGGGGCCAAAGGGTGTTGGATCCCCTGGAACTAGAATTACTGGCAGTTGTGAGCTGCCTGATGTAGGTGGTGGGAACCAAATATGTGTTCTTTGGAAGAGCAGTAAGTGCTTTTAACTGATGAGCTGTCTCTCTGGCCCATTGCAGACACTACATTTGGTTACTAGCTCAAACTTAGATCAATGTTGGGCAAGATTGTTGTTATTCCCATTTTAAAGATGGGAAATACAGCTTCCGTGAAAGTATTTACTTATTTAAGATTGTGCTGCTCAATGACAATGCTGACCAAGGGTCTGACACCCATGCATTCTTTCTTCCTCGACTTAATGACATTATTAAACATTTTTTTGGGGGGGGGTGTTTTCGAGACAGGGTCTCCTGTAGCCCCAGCTGTCCTGGAACTCACTCTGTAGACCAGGCTGGCCTTGAACTCACAAAGATCCGCCTGCCTCTGCCTCCGCCTCCCAAGTGCTAGGATTAAAGGCGTGCGCCACCATTAATTTTTAGTTTAAAATAGTATTTATTTATTTGCTTATTTATTTATTTATTTTTGAGGCAGGGTCTCCCTTTTAGTCCCAGCTGGCCTGGAACTCACTCTGTAGACCAGGCTGGCCTTGAACTCACAGAGATTCACCTGCTCTGCCTTCCAAGTGCTAAGATTAAAGGCTATTTATTTTTAATTATGTATATATGTATGTGTGCCTGACTGCATGGATGTGCACCATGTGTGTGGGTGCCCTTGGAGGCCAGAGAGGGCACAAGATCCCCTGGAGCTGGAGTTACAGAGGGTTGCGAGCCACCCCATGTGGGTGTTGGGAACTGAACATGGGCTCGGTGCAAAATCGGCAAGTGCTCTTAACCCCTGAGCCATCTCTCAAATTCTCCATTCATTCATTTTTAGAGACAGTGCCTCATCACATAGTCTAGACTAGCCTGGAACTTGCCATTCTTTTGTTTCGGCCTTCAGCATGTTGGTGTGGGAGCTGTTCCATTGCCCTTGGGCTCCTGTGGCTTCACCAGGCTGGCTGAGGTTGGTGTAAAGGCCCGTCCACAGCTGTGTGTCACCACATCCAGCTTAATCAATTATTTTTCTCTTAGTTTTGTTTGGATAGTGTCTTGCTGTTTCCCCGGATGGCCTGGGACCTTTGAATGCCTCCTAAAGTTATTTCCAGTGACCTGCATTCCTGCCTATAGATTTGAATTTCTAGCTCGTCTTATTTCTCTTCAGCCCGAAGAACTTCCTGTAGTATTTCTTGTCTTGTATGTGTGCTATTGGCAAGTTTCTTATTTTTGTTCATCTGAAAAAGTCTTCAAAGTCTTCCTCCTGCCTCAGCCTCTTGAAAGGCTTGACTCTTTCTCTGCTTGCTCTCCTTGCTCGCAGCTCCCAAGATGCCAGGATGGGGTAATGTGTTCCTAATAAATAAACAGCCTGTGAAAGATGAAATTGGTCTGCTCTCAACAACCACAGAAACTGTGGTCAGGAGTATTGTTTCTGAGAGTCTTAAATTCAATAAACATCTACCCAAGTGTAGCTTCCTGCTAAAGATTTAGAGGCTCTTGTAAGGACCATTTCTAACAGTTAATAAATCTGAATAATTCTTAAATTTTTAATTTAATTTTATTTATTTTTATTATTTACTTATTTATTTATTTGTTTTTGACTTTTTGAGACAGGGTCTCCCTGTAGCCCTAGCTGACCTGGAACTCATTATTGGATTTTATTTGTTTTTTTTTTTATGTGTATGAGTGCATTGTATGCATGTACGTAAGTGCACCCGTATTGTGCAATGCCTGCAGAAGTCAGAGGAGGGCTTTGGATCTTCTGAAACTGGAGTTATGGAGGGTTGTTAGCCACAATGGGGGTGCTGGGATTCAAACCCAGGTCTCTTGCAAGAGTAGCCAGTGCTCTTAACTGCAGGGAATCCTCACTATATATCCTTCAGGGGAGGTAGATGGGAAAGAGGCTCTTGGTGGAGGAGGAAGATCACCCAGACCATCACACTAAGGTGTCATGGGGGGCACTTCCGAATGAGAAGTGCTGCTGTGCTTGCAGAAGGAGACCTCGTCTGTGCACCCAAGCTCAAATGGTCAGTGAGAAGCAGAACCCAGAGGTGAGTCTCTAGCCACCATAGCCCCAGGCCTCCCAAGCCTCCAGCCACCTCGCTACTCTCTCTGGAATCCTAAGGCTTGGTACCAGGAGTTAAAGGATGTAGAAAAGTAGGCATAGACACAGGAGAACGGGAGCAGGCTTCTCTGGAGGGACAGGGGGACCGTGAGTGCTGTCCTGGAGGGAGGCTGGCCAGTGGACTTAGTGTGCAATGGAATTTTGCAGCAGAAGCAAAAAGATGAGAGCAGGGTCGCTCGGGAGGTCACAGGAAGGGACACTCAGTATTAGGAGCAAGGCCACCTGAGCAGACGCTCTAGGGTTAGAGTGAAGGCTCTTGAGTAGGAATAAGAGCAGCAGGGTCTGCATCCTGGCCGGATATAAGTCAGGGCTGGAACCGTTGTAAGAACCAGGTCAGGAGGCTGGGAGAAGACCCAGTCAGCACAGCACTTGCCGTGCAAGCGTAAGTACCTGAGGTCAACCCCCAGAAGCTATGAGCTAATGCCAAGTGTGGTGTGCACCAATAATTCTAGTATTGGGCAGGTGGAGACAGGAAGATCCCTAGCCTGGCCTCATTGGTGGGCTCCAGGCCAATGAGAGACCCTTTTACAGAGGAGGTAGGTTGAATTTCTGAGGATGACAGTGAGGTTGCCCTCGGGCCTCCACATGGTTCACTGGTGTGTGTGGTGTGACAGCACACAAGCGCAAAGTGCTCGTGTTGTGTGTTCAGAACTGAGGCTGTACTGAAGTCACTCAACACAACATGGGTGAGTGCTGTCAGCTCTGAGATTCATGATACATTTGATTTGGAATTAATTTTTGGCCATTGATAGTAATGCACTCTCTTTCTCCAAAACCAATGTTATTATTCTTCACCGTATAGGAATCTAAAACTGTGGAATGTAAATCCTTGGATGAGGGGTGAGATCTCTGAGTGCTCAGCCAACAGTAGCCACACTTACATATTTGTTTTGAAGTTGCCTTTCTCTGGCAGCCATAAAACTGTCTTTACTGTCTATACTGTCTTTCTTAAGTTTAAGGAACAGATGGATATTTCCCTCCATTATTTTACTTTTGACATGTCTATACTTTCATATTTAAATTTGTTCTCTTCTAAACTGCGTATTGTTCAGTCTTGCTTTATAATCCAAAATGATAATCTCTGCCTTTTAATTAAAGAATTTAGTTGATTTTTATTTAATGTCCTTATTTAAACTTTTAGCTTCTATATTTTAAATTTGTGTTTCTGCTTTTCTTTTCTATTTTTTTGTGTGTTATTTCATATTCTTTCTCTTTTATTGACTTTTTAGTGATTTCTATCTAAAAATGTGGTTTTTGGTTGTTCTAGGGATGTCATATACAATCTCAAATCACTTTTTTTACACATGTATTTCTTTTTTTATTTTTTAATTTTAAAATTTTATTTATTTATTTTTATTTTTTATTAATTTTATTTATTTCTGTATGTGTATGAATGTACTGTCTGCATGCAAGTTTGTGCACCCATGTCGTGCAATGCCGCGGAGGTCAGAAGAAGGTGTTAGATTCCCCTGGAACTGGAGTTCTCCTGGAACTGAAGTTTCAGAATATGCCAGTCATCTCTCATCAAAGAAACTTCTTTTCCCACAGATGGGGACTATTANTAAACATAATGAAACCCCTATCCTATAGGAAGCACCTCTGTAGCCTGAGAAAGGACTTTGCAAGCCTGCATTGCAGGAGCCTCTCTCTCCAGCATGGCCACCTGGCAGGATGCCTTGACTTTGATAAAGTGTCTCTGTGGGAAGGCTTCCCAGGAAGCACACCTTTGTTCCTGCAGAAGGTCCCAAGCACAGCATTCACCAGAAACTTCTGGTCTCCCATGTGCATCCACAGAGCTAATTCCCCAAAGCATAGTGTTAAAATTTCTGTCTTAAAAACTGAGTGTCCTTTTTACTAAGCATTGAAAATGACATAAACTGGCTTCCCCAGTGACTCAGGATGTTCAGAAATGTGTTTGGTGAACAACTGCATTAGTTTAATGCCAAGAAATTATTACTGAATTATTTTCCTTTCTGCATGATGGACTTGTTTTAAAATGATTATTTATTATTATTATTATTATTATTATTTTGGTATACAGCATCTCTACATATGTCCCTTGCTGACTGGAACCTCACTATGTAGACCAACCAGTAGCCTAATTTCATAGAGATCTACCGGCCTCTACTTCTCAAGTACTGGAGTGGGATTAAAGGCATGTGACACTATGCCCAGTTTATATATATATATATATAAATAATATATATTTAATATATATATGAATTTAAATGCATCACATGGGTACAAGTGCCCATAGGGGCCAGGGTGTTGGATCCCCTGGAAACTAGAATTACTAGGCAGTTGTGAGTGCCTGATGTAGGTGGTGGGAACCAAATATGTGTTCTTTGAAGAGCAGTAAGTGCTTTTTAACTGATGAGCTGTCTCTCTGGCCCATTGCAGACACTACATTTGGTTACTAGCTCAAACTTAGATCAATGTTGGGCAAGATTGTTTGTTATTCCCATTTTAAAGATGGGAAATACAGCTTCCGTGAAAGTATTTACTTATTTAAGATTGTGCTGCTCAATGACAATGCTGACCAAGGGTCTGACACCCATGCATTCTTTCTTCCTCGACTTAATGACATTATTTAAACATTTTTTTTTGGGGGGGGGTGTTTTCGAGACAGGGTCCTCCTGTAGCCCCAGCTGTCCTGGAACTCACTCTGTAGACCAGGCTGGCCTTGAACTCACAAAGATCCGCCTGCCTCTGCCTCCGCCTCCCAAGTGCTAGGATTAAAGGCGTGCGCCACCATTAATTTTTAGTTTAAAATAGTATTTATTTATTTGCTTATTTATTTATTTTATTTTTTGAGGCAGGGTCTCCCTTTAGTCCCAGCTGGCCTGGAACTCACTCTGTAGACCAGGCTGGCCTTGAACTCACAGAGATTCACCGCTCTGCCTTCCAAGTGCTAAGATTAAAGGCTATTTATTTTTAATTATGTATATATGTATGTGGCCTGACATGCATGGATGTGCACCAGTGTGTGGGTGCCTTTAGGACAGCGAGGGGCACAGCACCCGATCCCTGGAGCTGGAGTTACAGAAGGGTTGCGAGCCACCCCATGTGGGTGTTGGGAACTGAACATGGGCTCGGTGCAAATCGGCAAGTGCTCTAACCCCATGAGCCATCTGCTCAAATTCTCCATTCATTCATTTTTAGAGACAGTGCCTCATCACATAGTCTAGACTAGCCTGGAACTTGCCATTCTTTTGTTTCGGCCTTCAGCATGTTGGTGTGGGAGCTGTTCCATTGCCCTTGGGCTCCTGTGGCTTCACCAGGCTGGCTGAGGTTGGTGTAAAGGCCCGTCCACAGCTGTGTGTACCACATCCAGCTTAATCAATTATTTTTCTCTTAGTTTTGTTTGGATAGTGTCTTGCTGTTTCCCCGGATGGCCTGGGACCTTTGAATGCCTCCTAAAGTTATTTCCAGTGACCTGCATTCCTGCCTATAGATTTGAATTTCTAGCTCGTCTTATTTCTCTTCAGCCCGAAGAACTTCCTGTAGTATTTCTTGTCTTGTATGTGTGCTATTGGCAAGTTTCTTATTTTTGTTATCTGAAAAAGTCTTCAAAGTCTTCCTCCTCCTGCCCCTAGCCTCTTGAAAGAGCTTGACTCTTTCTCTGCTTGCTCTCCTTGCTCGCAGCTCCCAAGATGCCAGGATGGGGTAATGTGTTCCTAATAAATAAACAGCCTGTGAAAGATGAAATTGGTCTGCTCTCAACAACCACAGAAACTGTGGTCAGGAGTATTGTTTCTGAGAGTCTTAAATTCAATAAACATCTACCCAAGTGTAGCTTCCTGCTAAAGATTTAGAGGCTCTTGTAAGGACCATTTCTAACAGTTAATAAATCTGAATAATTTTAAATTTTTAATTTAATTTTATTTATTTTTATTATTTACTTATTATTATTTGTTTTTGACTTTTTTGAGACGGGTCTCCCTGTTAGCCCTAGCTTGACCTGGAACTCATTATCGATTTTATTTGTTTTTTTTTTTATGTGTATGAGTGCATTGTATGCAGTTACGTAAGTGCACCCGTATTGTGCAATGCCTGCAGAAGTCAGAGGGGGCTTTGGATCTTCTGAAACTGGAGTTATGGAGGGTTGTTAGCCACAATGGGGGGTGCTGGGATTCAACCCAGGTCCTCTTGTCAAGAGTAGCCAGTGCTCTTAACTGCAGGGAATCCTCACTATATATCCTTCAGGGGAGGTAGATGGGAAAGAGGCTCTTGGTGGAGGAGGAAGATCACCCAGACCATCACACTAAGGTGTCATGGGGGGCACTTCCGAATGAGAAGTGCTGCTGTGCTTGCAGAAGGAGACCTCGTCTGTGCACCCAAGCTCAAATGGTCAGTGAGAAGCAGAACCCAGAGGTGAGTCTCTAGCCACCATAGCCCCAGGCCTCCCAAGCCTCCAGCCACCTCGCTACTCTCTCTGGAATCCTAAGGCTTGGTACCAGGAGTTAAAGGATGTAGAAAAGTAGGCATAGACACAGGAGAACGGGAGCAGGCTTCTCTGGAGGGACAGGGGGACCGTGAGTGCTGTCCTGGAGGGAGGCTGGCCAGTGGACTTAGTGTGCAATGGAATTTTGCAGCAGAAGCAAAAAGATGAGAGCAGGGTCGCTCGGGAGGTCACAGGAAGGGACACTCAGTATTAGGAGCAAGGCCACCTGAGCAGACGCTCTAGGGTTAGAGTGAAGGCTCTTGAGTAGGAATAAGAGCAGCAGGGTCTGCATCCTGGCCGGATATAAGTCAGGGCTGGAACCGTTGTAAGAACCAGGTCAGGAGGCTGGGAGAAGACCCAGTCAGCACAGCACTTGCCGTGCAAGCGTAAGTACCTGAGGTCAACCCCCAGAAGCTATGAGCTAATGCCAAGTGTGGTGTGCACCAATAATTCTAGTATTGGGCAGGTGGAGACAGGAAGATCCTAGCCTGGCCTCATTGGTGGGCTCCAGGCCAATGAGAGACCCTTTTACAGAGGAGGTAGGTTGAATTTCTGAGGATGACAGTGAGGTTGCCCTCGGGCCTCCACATGGTTCACTGGTGTGTGTGGTGTGACAGCACACAAGCGCAAAGTGCTCGTGTTGTGTGTTCAGAACTGAGGCTGTACTGAAGTCACTCAACACAACATGGGTGAGTGCTGTCAGCTCTGAGATTCATGATACATTTGTATTTGGAATTAATTTTTGGCCATTGATAGTAATGCACTCTCTTTCTCCAAAACCAATGTTATTATTCTTCACCGTATAGGAATCTAAAACTGTGGAATGTAAATCCTTGGATGAGGGGTGAGATCTCTGAGTGCTCAGCCAACAGTAGCCACACTTACATATTTGTTTTGAAGTTGCCTTTCTCTGGCAGCCATAAAACTGTCTTTACTGTCTATACTGTCTTTCTTAAGTTTAAGGAACAGATGGATATTTCCCTCCATTATTTTACTTTTGACATGTCTATACTTTCATATTTAAATTTGTTCTCTTCTAAACTGCGTATTGTTCAGTCTTGCTTTATAATCCAAAATGAAATCTTGCCTTTTAATTAAAGATTTAGTTGATTTTATTTAATGTCCTTATTTAAACTTTTAGCTTCTATATTTTAAATTTGTGTTTCTGCTTTTCTTTTCTATTTTTTGGTGTTATTTCATATTCTTTCTCTTTTATTGACTTTTTAGTGATTTCTATCTAAAAATGTGGTTTTTGGTTGTTCTAGGGATGTCATATACAATCTCAAATCACTTTTTTTACACATGTATTTCTTTTTTATTTTTTAATTTTAAAATTTTATTTATTTATTTTATTTTTATAATTTTAATTTATTTCTGTATGTGTATGAAATGTACTGTCTGCATGCAAGTTTGTGCACCCATGTCGTTGCAATGCGCGGCAGGTCAGAAGAGGGTTGTCAGATTCCCCTGGAACTGGAGTTCTCCTGGAATTGGAGTTTCAGACGGTTCTCGGCCGCCATGTGGGTGCTGGGGATCGAACCCGTGTCCTCTGTAAGAGCAGTCAGTGCTCTTAACCGCTAGGCCATCTCTCCAGCCCAATTTTATTTATTTTTTATGTGTATGAGTGTACTGTCTGCATGCAGGTTGGTGTACCCATGTCATGCAATGCCACAGAGGTAGAAGAGGGTGTCGGATTCCCCTGGAACTGGAGTTAAAGACGGTTCTCAGCTTGCCATGTGGGTGCTGGGGATCAAACCCGGGTCCTCTGCAAGAGCAGTCTGTGCTCCCAACTGCTAGGCCATCTCTCCAGCCCCACATGTATTTCTATCTATAAGTCATGGAATGTTCATTTTAATGTATAAGCAATACATTATTTTTTAACAATTTTCTTGGTCTTTTTGAGACAGGGTCTTCCTGCAGTCCCAGGAGACCTGAAACTTGTTATGTAGACCAGGCTGGCCTTGAACTCAGAGATCCACCTGCCTCTGCCTCCTGAGTGCTGGGATTAAAGGCGTGTGCCACTTCTTTGGCCTATTTTTTAGTAATTTAATTTAATTGTTGTGTCTGCTAGGTTTGACCCCAGGTCCTTGTATCTTTAAGTATGAACGAGTGCTGAGCTATCTCCCCAGCCCCAGGGGTCTTTTATATTTATCCACAAAGTTGAAACTTCCAGCGTCCAGCATTCCTACCTGTAGATCTGAATTTCTACCTAGTTTTATTTCCCTCCAGTCTGAAAAACTTCCTTTGGTATTTGTTTTGTATGTGTGGTATTGGTTAAGTTTCTCATTTTTATTCATCTAAAAAAGTCTTCATTTTAGGTGGTTGCTTCCACTGCACACAGTTTTAGTTGGAGAATTATTTTCTCTCTCTCTTGGGACTGTGAAGACATCCTTCTGATGCATTTTGGCTTCTATTACCTCTGATAATAACTTAGCCATTATTCCTACTGTGTCCTT
The DNA here is from genome assembly GCA_009823505.1 of Rhizomys pruinosus. Taxonomy (NCBI): domain Eukaryota; kingdom Metazoa; phylum Chordata; class Mammalia; order Rodentia; family Spalacidae; genus Rhizomys; species Rhizomys pruinosus. The sequence goes on along the minus strand of VZQC01000088.1, from coordinate 1,227,255 downwards.
GTGTAAATGTGTTTTTAACTCCTGTCACAACTTCCCTGGCGCATGGCATTCAAGAGCTAGACTGTAATTTTGCCCAAGCGTAGTTTTCTCTGTATCCTATTTGGAATTTGCAACTTCCTAGACTGACAAATCACTATATTTTAAAACCAAATCTGGAAATATTTTCGGTTGTTATTTCTCTACAAATATTGCTCTGCCCCATCTCTGTGGTGTCCCGTGTCGCCCCCCCCCACACACACACCCTGGTCAGGGACTTAAGTTACAGCTACACTGGGCAGCACAGTGTTGATATCAAAGCCACCCAGTTCTGGTCATATCCTGCAATTTTTTTTTTTTTTTGGTCTTTTGAGACAGGTTCTTCCTTTAGTCCCTAGCTGTCCTGGAACTCACTCTGTAGACCAGGCTGGTCTTGAATGCCCAGAGATCTGCCTGCCTCTGCCTCCCAAGTGCTGGGATTAAAGGCATGTACCACCATGCCCAGCTCTTGTGTTTATTTGTTTGTTTGTTTGTTTGTTTGGGGTTTGGGGGGTTAATATCTAAATTTATATGCAGTGTTTGGGATGGAACATTTTAGGTCCATGCTCTACCAATAAGCCAACTCTCTAGACCTAATACCTAAATTTTTGAAAATGCATAGTGTTATGTAAGAGATTTTGGATGTAATAAATAGATTCACCTCAAGAAAAAAATTTATCAGTAACTTTAAACTGAGTCAATGAAATCATCTAATGTAGAAATCTAAAGAGGTGATAAAAAATCCCTACCTACTATAGTTATCAACTGTATTAATTTTCTCCTAAACATCAGTGGTATTCCCCCAGGGCAGTCTTCTCTTCTAGAAATATTTAATGATGCCTAGAGATGTTTTGTGTCATTATGGTAGATAGTGCACAGTCTATAGCCAGAAAATAGAGATTTTCTGGCTATAGACTGTACACCCCCTAATTAAGAATTCCCCAGCTGTCGTGGGATTTTTCTAGGGAGACATGAACAAATGCCTATCATTCAAGAAAGGGCACAAAAGAAAGGCCAAAAAAACCAATGAGTTTATTGAGCTTGTTGCTTAAAGGAACCCAAAACTGTCATGCCAGCATGGATAATAATTGCCCTAGAGATGGAGTTCCCCCTTCAGTTAATCTGTCACTCCCTGTTTACTATAGCATCTGTAGAGACCTCAAGCAGCTAGAGTAGGCTTCTCTACAGCTGGGGGAGAGGGACCAAAAGAGACGGAGTGGCTGAATCTCAGGTGAGGCTCTAATGGCCCTACCCAGCCCCTCCTTCCATGAGGGCCTTCAACTGGTCCAATCTTGAGGGTCTAATCAGAGCTCTTCTGATTAAGATGGCAATGGCTGTTATGCTTGGAGATCATCACTCCGCACATAAGCCTCCCTGTAGCCCCAACTGGCCTTGAACTTGCTGTCTAGACCAGGCTGGCCTGGAACTCACATAGAGAACCTGCCTGATTCTGCCACCCAAGTGCTGGTATTAAAGGTGTGTGCCACCACAACCAGCTGATTTTGGGTGTTTTTTTTTTTTTGGTCTTTTTGAGACAGGGTCTCCCCCTTTACTCCCAGCTGGCCTGGAACTCAGTATGTAGACCAGGCTGGCCTTGAATTCCCAGAGATCCACCTGCCTCTGCCTCCTAAGTGCTAGGATTAAAGGCGTGAGCCACCAAGCTCGCTGGGTGGTTTTTTAAAAAGATATGATTTTAGTTGTAGCCCAGGATAGCCTCAGAATCGAGGCATTCCTCTTTCCTTAGCCTTCTGGAATCACAAATGTGATCCACCTGATTTTCTCTTACATACAACCACTCCTGGGTTTGAGGAGAATGCTGAGATGATGACTAAGTCTTATCTTGGGGACACCAAAAATTTAAACCCTGTATCTATGGGAGAGGTAGCCTGGAAGTCCCTGTTCAGCTCCTCACTTCCTGCCACCTGGAGTCTCACTTCCTGCCACCTGGAGTTTCATTTCTTGACAGTGGAATTCTCACTTCCTGCCACTTGGAGTCTCATCTCACTTCCTGCCACCTAGAATCTCACTTCCTGCCATCTGGAGACTCACTTCCTAACACTGGAAGTCTCACTTCCTGACACTGGAAGTCTCACTTCCCACCACTGGAGTCTCACTTCCTGCCACCCAGAGTTTCATTTCCTGACAGTGGAAGTCTCTCACTTCCTGCCACCTGAGGTCTTACTTCCCAATACTGGAAGTCTCACTTCTTGTCACCTGGAGTCTCAGTACCTGTCACCTCGAGTCTAACTTCCTGCCACCTGGAGCTCACTTCCTGCTACCTGGAGTCTCACTTCCTGCCAACGAGTTGCAGGACAGCCAAGGGTTTGAGGGGAAGGTTTTTTTTGCAGATATTTGGATTTCCTCTTCTAGGCTTCTCTCATTTCTTCGATTTGGTAAATAAATGGTGTGTGTGTGTGTGTGTGTGTGTGTGTGTGTGTGTGTGTGTATGTGTGTGTGTGCAGGGCTGTGCATGCCACAGCATGTGTGCAGACATTACAAGACAACTTTTTGGAGTCCATTCTCTCCTTCCACCTTGCTAAGGAAGGGCTTGCCCTTGTTTCTGCTGCTGTACGGAGTACTCCAGGCTAGCTTCTGGATGTAGGTTTGTGCACCCGTGTTGTGCAATGCCACAGAGGTCAGAAGAAGGTGTCGGATTCCCCTAGAACTGGAGTTAAAGACGGTTCTCAGCTGTCATGTGGGTGCTGGGGATTGAACCCAGGTCCTCTGCAAGAGCAGTCAGCTCTCTTAACTGCTAGGCCATCTCTCTAGCCTGCCTTGAACACTTTTAAAGATGTTTTTCAGACATCTTTATTTCCTCACTTGTGAAGTCTGTATTTAGCTCTTTACTCCATCTTTTGACTGAGTCATTTGTTTTCTTCTTTATTTTTTTCTGAGTAGTTTATATATTCTGGAAGTTAATGTTCTGTCAGATGTATCAGCAGTAGAGGTTTCTTCCCACTCTGTTTTCTCTTCACTTCCCTGATTATTTCTTTCACTGTATAGAAGCTTTTAAGTTTAATGAGGTCCCACTTGTGAATTGTTGACCTTATTTTCTGCACAGCTGCTGTCTGATTTAGAAAGTCTTTTCCTAGCAGTGTGGAGAACCCTTGGAAGACTTGGAATGAACTTGCCACCCGACCCAGCCATACCACTCCTAGGCATTTATCCTCAAGACTCACTCCATCGCAGAGATACATGCACGGCCATGTTTATTTCAGCTCTCTTCACAATAGCAAGGAGCTGGAACCAACCCAAATGCCCCTCAACTGATGAGTGGATAGAGAAAATGTGGTACATCTATACAATGGAGTTCTATGCAGCAGTAAAGAAAAACGACATCATGAGCTTTGCAGGAAAATGGCTGGAGCTAGAGGACATCTATGCTGAGTGAAGTAACACAGTCCCAGAAAAACAAACGATGTATGGTATCCCTCATCTGTGGATGCTAGTGCCAATTACCTAGTTGTAACTATTTCTTGTGCATGGCCCCTTGAGCTTTTGTCCTAAGCAGTTGGGAGTGATGCATATTGGAAACAACAACAACAACAACAGAAAGGACTGCACCAAAGGAAAAAAAAAAGAAGACTAAACATTATTTAAAGGGGTCCAAGAAATTCCAATTATTCACAGTTAATATTATTATTTACTCATTAATTAATTTATAATTTTCCATGTTAAGCAATGATATAAAGTGTGATGAAATTCAGACCCTAACCTATAACACTTGTAAACTTTTCAGAAAAATCAAGTAATGTAGATAATATTTGGGGGATTGGATTCTCCAGAAAAAAAAATATATATATATATATTTATAGAACATTTAAAGAGGATGTTAAATGTTCTATAAAATGCTGCTGTAAAACTATCTGGGCCTGGGCTTTTTTTAGTTGGGAGATTTTTTTATTACATTTTCAATTTCCTCAAATATTATGGGTTTATTTAAGCTGTTAATCCCTTCTTGGATAAGCTTTCCAGGATCTCAGATATCCATCCATTTCTCTTTGGTTTTCAAACTTAGTAGAGTATAGGTTTTTGAAGTATTCTCATATGATTATCTTGATCTTTTCATTGTCTGTTGTGATATTTCCCCTTTCATCATGAATTCTATTGGTTTGGAGTTACTCTTTCTTTCTTTTGGTTAACTGGGCTAGAGGTCTGTCTATCTTGTTTATTCTCTCAAAGAACAAGCTTTTGGATTCATTGATTTTTTTGTATGGTTTTCTTTGTTTCTATTTCATTGATTTCTGCTCTGATTTTTGTTATTTCTTCCTGTCTGTTGCATTTAGGGTTCATTTGTTGTTGTCTCTCAAGTGCTTTTAGCTGCAGTGTTAGATTGTTCACTTGTGCGTTTTCTGTTTTTCTGATGTAGGCACTCAAGGCTATAAACTTCCCTCTTAGGACTGCTTTTAAAGTATCCCATAGGTTTTGTTGTGTTGTATTGTCATTTTCATTTAGTTCCAGGAATGCTTTTATTTCTTTATTTCTTCCTTGACCCATTCATTATTCAGGAGTGTGTTGTTTAGTCTCCATGTGTTCTTGTAGATAGTAGGGCTTATCATAGTATTGACATTGAGCTTTATTGCACTGTGGTCTGATAGAATGCATGAAATTATTTCCATCTTTTTGTATTTGTCGAGTTTTTTTCTGTGTCTCAGTATGTGGTCAATTTTGGAGAATGTTCTGTGGGATGCTGAGTAAAAAGTATATTCTCTGGTGTTTGGGTGGAATATTCAGTAGATGTCCATGAGGTCCATTTTGTGTATTGCATTGTTCAGTTCAGATGTCTCTCTGTTTATTCTTTGTCCAGTTGACCCATCCAAAGGACTCAGTGGAGTATTGAAGTCCCCTACTATTAGTGTGCTGAGATTAATCTATGCCTTGAGGTCCTGCAGAATTGTTCTTATTAAGTTCAGTGCACCAGAGTTTGGTGGGTATATATTCATGATTGTGAAATCTTCATGGTTAATTGCTTCTTTTATAAAGATGTAATGGCCCTCTTTGTCTCTTCTGATTAGTTTTACTTTGAGTTCTCTTTCGTCTAATATTAGAATAGCAACTCCGGCTTGCTTTTTGATGCCATTTTCTTGGAATACTTTTTTCCATCCTTTTACCTTAAGTTGGTGCCTATCCTTGAGGGTGAGATGGGTTTCTTGTAGACAGTACATAGATGGGTTATGTTTCCTAATCCATTCTCCCTGTCTATGTCTTTTTATTGGGGAGTTTAGACCATTAATATTTAAGGTTATTGAGAAATATGTGTTGCTTCAGTTTACCTTGTTTTCTGTTTGCATTCTTGGTCCTGGTTTGTATTTCTGCAGTTATACTGTTATTAATTACTCTCTCTAGCTGCTTGGGGATAGTTGTTCTTTTTCTCTGACCTTTAAATTGCCTCAAGAATTTTCTGAAGGGTTGGTTTTCTGGGCATAAATTCTTTCATCTTGTTTATGTCATGAAAGATTTTTCTTTCTCCTTCAATTATTATCGACATTTTTGCTGGTTGTAGTAATCTGGCTTGGCATCTATAGTTGTTTAGTACTGGAAATACTTTGGTTCATGTTTTTCTGCCTTTCATCATTTGCACTGAAAAGTCAGGTGTAATTTTGATGGGTTTCCCTTTAGATGTAACTTATTTTTCTCTTGTGGCCTTCAGTATTTTGTCTTTTGGGGGGCATCTAGCATTTTAACTATGATATGGTGTGGGGGAACTCCTTTTCTGATCTTATCTATTTGGTGTTCTATTTGCTTCTTGTATTTGTATGGGTTTGTCGTTTTTCAGTTTGGGGAAATTTTCTTCTATTATTCTGTTGAAGATCTGATCAAAACTGTTGTCCTGGGATTCTGCTCCTTCCTTTATTCCTATGATGTGGGGGTTTGGTATTTTCATAGTGTCCCACATTTCCTGATTGTTCCACTCTTGTGTTTTTTTTTTTAATTTTCATACTTTTTACTTGAGCCTTGTAGTTCTTCCACGTTACCTTCCAGTGTTGATATTCTATTTTCTGCTTCATTCAATCTGTTACTGAGGCTTTCTCCCATCTTTTCCTGCTGAATGGACCAGTGCTTGTTTTCCTTTTTCATTTCCTCCTTTGAATTCTTTAGTATTTCCAGTTCCTTTTGGAGCTTCATTCTCTCCTCCTTGATCCTTGATTCTCTGGTCAGTTTCCTGTTTCATTTCAATGTGGGATCTTTTCAGTGTTTCCTCCTCCTTCCAGGGTTTGTCCTTCTCTCCCCCCCTAATTCTTTCTGGAGTTTGCCATTCTCTCTTTCTATTACTTTCTGGAATTTGCCATTTTGTCCCTCTAAGTCTTTCCAGAGTTTGTCATTCTCTCTTTTTAGTTCCTTGATTTGTTCTTTGTATTCCTTGATTTCCTTGAGTATGTCTATGATTGTTCTTTAAATATCTGTGTCCTGGGTTACCTCCAGGGAGATATAATTGTTGGAGTCTTGTATAGGACTGATAGAGTTTGGTGGGTATTTATTATTTGCTTTTCCCATGTTGTTGTTTTTTCCTTGTGCTTTGTGCATGTGGATTTGTTTTGTTGTAATATGATGTGAAATTCAAGTATTTCTTCTCTGCATTGAAGGCTTACTTTACTTGCTTTCTTCAGGTGCCTTCATTGTTTTCTTCTTATTTATGAGTGACTGGCTGATCTAGGTTTCAGTTTTCTCTTTTGGTTGTGTATTGGAAGGTCCAGCTACCACTTCTCTTTCTGGTCTGAAGCTTCTCCAGCAGTCTGGACAGGTAACAAATCAGGTCGGCTAGCTGCTGAGCATGCCGGCTCGCTCAATCCAGACTCTTCCCACTGGTCTGTTCCTTTAGACTGGCTGCGGAGTGGCAGGCCTGTTGTCTCTTCTGTTCCCTTGTACTGCAGAGTTACTACTGCCATCCCCCCTGGGATGACCCCACCACAAATTTCAGGGGAGGGGGCTGACTCAGCTAATTTGGCTCACAGTCTGGTAACTGCTGGGTCACTGGGACCTTCACCCAGCCCTTGCTGGGGATAGGGCCTCTGTCTCACCCCTGGTTTCTGGGACTTTTTCCATCTCACCCCAGGTCACTGGGACCTTCACCCAGCCCTCTTGGCCTCTGTCTCACCCTGGGTCACTGGGAACTTCCCCAGCCCTGCTGGGGGTGGGGCCTCTGTCTCACCCCTGGTTTCTGGGACTTTTTCCATCTCACCCCAGGTCACTGGGACCTTCACCCTGCCCTCTTGGCCTCTGTCTCACCCTGGGTCACTGGGAACTTCCCCAGCCCTTGCTGGAAGTGGGAGTATCATGGGTTTGATATCACCTCTAGGAACTTTTCAGCTGCTCCTGAGTGTGCTTTGTTTTGTTTTGTTGACTAATAATTGGTTCTTTGAGAATATCATGCAATGCATTTTGATCATTGCTGTAGTTTGTCTTACATTACTGTGACAAAACACTCTGACCAACACCAACTTGGGGAAGAAAGGGTTTATTCCACTTACATCTCCTGGGAGTTCATCACTTAGGGAGCCCAAGGCAGGAACTCAGGGCAGGAACCTGGAGGCAGGAGCTGAAGCAAAGGCCATGGAGGAATGCTGTTCACTGGCTTTCTCCCCTGGCTCATGCCCAGCCTGCCTTCTTATATGGTACACAACAACCTGTCCAGGGTGGCACCACTCATTGTGGGCTGGGCCCACCCACACAGCTCAACAATCAAGACAATACTCCACAGACATGGCCACAGGCCAATCCAATGGAGCCAATTCCCCAATTGAGGCTCCCTCAACCCAGGTGTGTCAAGTTGACACTAAAGCTATCCAGCACAATCATATTCAGATACTTCTCCTTCTACTCTCAGGCCCAGCTGCCTTATCCTCCCCTCACTTCAAGTTCTCTACCTTTTTAAGTATTGAGTATAATTTGTGTTCCCCAAATGCTCTTGGGGGTGGGTCCAACCCCTGGCGCCTGTTCCAGCTACCTGGCATCACATCCTTAAAGAAAGCTGACTCTCCCTTTCCAAGTGGCTGTCACTTGCCAGTGGTTCCTCAGCTAGCACTAGCCACCTCCCTCATCCATGCTGGTTTTATCTGGCTCGTGCACTTACAGGTCTTGTGCATGCTGTTAGAAGAACTGTGGGTTCATATGTGTGACTGCTTGGTTGTGTCAGAAAACACCACCTCTGGCTCTTAAAATCTACCCCCCCACCCATGGCTCCATGCATATGCCAAAAGAACTCTGTGTGTATCCTACTACAGAGATACCTGTTCCTTCATAGTCTCTGTTGTTCTTTTCACAGTAGCCAGGAAATGGAAATAACCTAGATGTCCATCAACTGACTAATGGATAATGAAAATATAGTACATTGACACAATGGAATATTATTCAATTATTATAATATATTTTCTTATATTTAGAAATATTAATTTCTTAATATAAGAAAAATGAAATTATAAAGTTCTGGGGGGGGGCAGGAAGGAGAATAAGAATCCAGGAAAAATGTCTCCTTGGGAGCAACATTTTTTTATACATTTCTAAGTGATTCTTCCAGTGAAAGCCTTTGTGTATGTAAGAATTACACTATGTAGAGGCCGGAGTTGTGGCTCCTTTGATTGGTAGAGGGATTGCCTGGTATGAATGAATGCCAGAAATCCTAGCCTACTTACTAAGTTTCCAGCCAATGAGAGTCCTGGTCTCAGCAGGCAAAGCAAACACATAAACAAAAGCCTCCAAGCCCACAAACCCACAAGCCTACTAGAAAACAGTTCAAGATGGATGCACGGCACCTAAAGAATGTCAGCTGAGTTGTTCTCTGGCCTTGTACACACCTGAACACAACACTTAAACTAGGAATGGCACTCCTCTTACCCCAGCACTAGGAGGTGGAGGGAAGAAAATCAGAAGTTCAAGCTCACCCTTGGCTGAGTTTGATGCCAGCTTAAAAGAAATATTAAAAATGTTTATATTAATGTATTTTATGTGTATGGGTGTTTTGCCTGCCTGTATGTAAGTGCATCCATGCAATGCCTACAGAGGCCAGAAGAGAGTGTTGGATCCCTGGAACTGGAGTTACAGGTGGTTGTTATCTACCATGTAGGTGTTGGGAACTGAACCCAGATCCTCTGCAAGAGCAGCCAGTGCTCTTAGCTGCAGAGCCATCTCTCCAGCCCCAGGATACATGAGATCTTGTCTCAAAAAAAAAATCCAGTCTATAGTTTCTTCTCAGACACAGACACAGACAACAGAGACACAGACACAGACAGACAGACAGACAGACACACACACAACACACACACACACACACACACACACACATACACACAGGATGGCTCACTATATAAACTGTTCCTGGCCTTTTTTCCACTTAATATGTTGATTTAGGGAGCATTCCATACTAGTAGACATGCCTCTTTTCTGACAACCTGTGTATGTAGACCATGGTTTATTTTACAGTCCAACATCTCTATCCTTAGGACTTCTTGGTCTACTTTCTGTTGAGCTGCATTATTATGAGAATGATCTCATTCTTAGAAAGTTCAGGTTCTCATAATACTGCAAAGCAGAAGGCAGCTTCCCTCTTTAGATAGCAGGACTAAGGCAGGGCCACTCTTCCTTCAAGGAAGAAAGAGGAGACTTCCTATAAATGAAGAAGAATGATCAAGTCAGATCCAGTTCAAAAATCAAGAATGACTCCCAAGATGAAATTTCCTTCTCAAGAATCAGGGACGGTGGCTGTTAGGGTCCAGCTTCACAGCAGGATTAAATAGTCTCATTTCTTTTCACAGAAATGCCCCACAGAAGCTTTTTTTGCGAGGATGGCTGTTTCTTTTTCCCAATTACAGGTACAGCTCACCTGTCAAGCAGATCTATAAACTTGGGCACAGAGACTAAAGCCACAAAGTAACGGTTCTGTCAAAGCTGACCCAAGGGGAGGAGATGGAGTGATGGGGCAGATTTAGATCTTGCAGCCCGTGCTGCTGCCCACAAGGCTGGGCATTACATTGTTTGCCTTGTGACAGATCTAATAATGTGGAAAAAATAATGATAAAGTGTGGGTTCTTTGGGGTTGGGGAGATGGCTCAGTCAGTAAAGTGCTTATCTCACAAGCACAAAGACCAGAATTCTCTCTCCAGGACACAGGTCAATAATCTAGAAGTGGCAGCTCTCATCAGAGGAGTTTCTACAGGAGATGGCAAGTAACACAAAGCCCACTACTAGTCACGTGCAGAGGATAAGAGACTGTAGAGGGCTCACCCTTAAGGGACACATCTCCACTACACCACTCTTCCAAAGACTCAGGGACTGACATAGAAGAGGGGGTGGGAGACTTCAAGAACCAGAAGAGGCAGATGACTGCAATGGAACAGTATTTTCAGACACAACAGGGCAGGTGCACATACGAACTCATAGCGGTTGTGACAGCATGTACAAGCCAGATAAAATCCCAGAATAAAGAGGGAGAGGTGATCATGAAGTCCCAACTCTAGCTGAAGAGCCACTGCCAATTGAAAACTTCTGGGAGAGGGACAGTCAGTTTCCTTTAAGAGTCTGGCCCCTGGGGCTGGAGAGATGGCCTAGCGGTTAAGAGCGCCGACCGCTCTTACAGAGGACCCGGGTTCGATCCCTAGCACCCACATGGCGGCCGAGAGCCGTCTGAAACTCCAATTCCAGGAGAACTCCAGTTCCAGGGGAATCCGAGACCCTCTTCTGACCTCCGCGGCATTGCACGACACGGGTGCACAAACCTGCATGCAGACAGTACATTGATACACATACCGAAATAAAAAAAAAAATTTAAGAGTCTGGCCCCTGGAAGTTTGACCATGCTTCAGTGGATGGCTCCACACTTAGGAGTGTATAGGCAGCATAGATTAGACTAAATGTTTTTTTTTTTTTTTTTTTAAAAAGAGGGCATGAAGTTGGGGTTTAGAGAGGGAGGGAGAGATCGGGAAAAGATGAAGAAAGGGAGGGAATATAATAAAAATACATTGTATTAAATTCTCAATATGTAGATACATAGAGAGATAGATAGATAATAGATGATAGATAGATAGATACATAGATAGATACATAGATAGATACATAGATAGATAGATAGATACATAGATACATAGATACATAGATAGATCTAGGAACATATATAAATCCCAGTGCTAGAGAAGTGGAGACAGATACATCCTTAGGGCCCTTTGGCTACCAACCTACCCTACTTGGTAAGTTGCAGGACAGTGAGAGACCCTGTCTCTAAAAAGACATAAACAAAACAACTAACACCACAAAAATAAGCCCAAGATGGGTGATGCCTAAGAAATGACAACTGATGCCGTCCTCTGTCCCCATCGGCATGCGCACACTTTTGCACACACACTCGAGCACAAGAACTGGAGAGTAATCATTAACATTGGAGGACAGGCAGGGATATGGAGATCAGAAAGCCGAACCTTCCTCATCTGTGAAATGTCACAGGGCAGCAGAGGTTAATGATGTCTCATAACCAGCATCGGCCTCACGGCTTCATTCTCAGGAAACGCTTGCTTTCCCGAGTTCAAAGTCATTGGCTTGATGCATTTTAAATCTTCAGAGCTGAGAATGTCATAAAGGTGGATGAACACTGCCTTGTGTCTGGGCTGTGCTATAGGTTATGTTTGGCTCATACAGTTTACATGGTAGAAGCTTCTGGAAGAGGAAAAAAGATTCCTTGCTTTGATTAAGCTGGCTGGGTCATTAGGTCTTTATTATGTTTTTCACAGTTGGCTGTGGTAGAATGAAAAACCATTGTGCTTATGACCTGAGAGCACTTTCTGCTAACTGGAAATGATGATATTAGTTCAGTGACACAATTACACTCCTTGGCTCTGGGACCAAATATAGAATTGGTCCCTAATGTGTTTTAATTGCTCGTGCACAACTTTATGGAATTTTTCAGAGTGTAGTAGTTATACACATTTCTTCCTGCACAGAGAAGCCTTTCTACCTGGCATTGGGCGACTGTCTGAGGGGCAGTTTGTACAGCTTATTATGAATTCTGAAAAGTGGAGATTGTGTATGCTGATAATGGAGCGACAGGGTTTTAGATGACAAGGGAACTAACAATAGTGAGGTTGTGCTGGCTTTGGGAACAAGAACAAGGGATTCACCATCATACTTGCTAGCCTATTAAACACTTGCTATAAGCTGAATGCTGTTCTTTAAAAATTATTTTTATTTTAAATGATGTGTGTGTCTTATGTTGGTATGTGCACATGAGTGCAGGTGCTCACAGAGGCCTGAAGAGGGTGTTGGATTCCTTGGAGTTGAAATTATAGGCAGTTGTGAATTGCCTAGTGTGGGTGCTCAGACCCAATCCAGGTCCTCTGCAAGTTATCTTAACCACTGAACCATCTCTTCAGCTCTGACTAAATGTTCTCAGTGGTTTATATAGTAAGACCCACTCAGTCCTCATTAAAACCCTATGAGGTAGTATAATAGTTACTTTTCTCATTGCTTTGATCAAGTACATGACGAGAAACAACTTAATAGAAGTTTATTTTGACTGATGGTTTGATGACAGAGTCTGTCATGATGTGCACAGTGTTGGAAGTTGCTCTCAGCTCCAGCAGTGGGAATGGGAGGCTGCTTGCTCACACCTCAGCAGACCAGGTGATCAGAGAAGGGGGAATGCAGGCACCCAACTGGCTTTCTCTTCCCCCCCCTTTATTTAGCTCTTGAACCAGCCCATGGGATAGGGCCACCCACATTTAAGTTGGATCGCCCTCCACTCAGTTAATTCTATCTGGAAAAGCCCCAGAAAGACATATTCAAAGTATATCATATCAATGCTCTAGGCATTTCTTTTAGGTGTGTGTGTGTGTGTGTGTGTGTGTGTATGTGTGTGTATGTGTATGTATGTGTGTATGTGTGTGTTTTTGTGGGTGTGTGCATGTGCATGTATGTGTGCATGTGTGTGTATATGTGTGTGTATGTGTATGTGTGTGTGTATGTGTGTGCATGTGTGTATGTGCATGTGTAGGCCAGAGGTTGGGATCAGGTGTCTTTCTCAGTTGTTCTCCACCTGATTTCCTGCATATGGCTATCGCACTGAACCAGGAGGTCACTGATTTGGGTAGGCTGACTGGCCAGCAAACCCCACAAATCAACTTGTCTCTGCCAGCCCAGTGCTGGGATTACAGGAGCATGCCTGTGATGCTTTTGCATTGCATGTAATGCCATGTTGGGCTTTTTCATAGATACTAGAATCTAAACTCAGGTCCTCATGCTTCTGTGATGAACACTGTACTGACTGGGTCATCTATCTCTCCAGCACCCCTAGGTGTTTCTTAATCTAATAAAGTTGACATTTGAAATTAACCATCACATGCACGTAACATTATTAGCCCATTATATAGATAAGGGACATGGTGAGGTGGATGGCTAAGCAAGGCATTTAGCGATGGGAAAGACAGAGAGCCCAGGCTGACTACCATGTGATTTTATGAGCTCTGACCCTATGGCTGGCCCTTCCCAGATGAGACAAGAAAGTGAGCACAGTGCTGTTCCCTGGGCTCCTCTTCTGAAAAGCCTTTCAGTTGGCAAGTCATGAACACAGCCAGAGGTATGCAGTGGTGTCCCAAGCATGGGGCTTGGAGCCATTCACTCAACAAGTAATTGCTAAGTTTTTATTCATCCACGGAGACTAAACACAAACCCAGATGCTGAAAGGAGATAGAAAGACTAATTTTAAGGAGTACAGGGAACTTCCTGCTACGGGAATTAGGATGGAGATAAAATGACTTCTAGTAGCTTCAGGGGTGCCGAGTGGCTGAGAGCCAAGGAGATCCTGGGGGATGCATTGGGCCAGGGCATCCAGAGCAGGAAGAGAGGTCATTTCTACATCAGGAAGAAATAGCCATAAATCAGCCATTTGGATGCCAATGGATCTTGATTCCTTTTTATGAAAATCATATGCAAAATGAGAAAGTTAAATTTAATGACCTTCCATCTTTGGTCACTTCCATCTTTGAAAATCTTGGATTCTCTCAACTTAAGCCTTATGGGCACTGATTAATGACCCTTAAGGCATACTCAGGAACTCAACAAGAAATTTGTTTAATTGTTCCTTAACTATCTTCACCCCAGAAAATCATCTGCTAGCCCTTATCTGCTGAAAGGAGGGGTGGACTCTTGAATTTCCTCTGTTCATGGGCCTGTTCCCTGGACCGCTAACCCACTTGCTTTTATCCATCTACAAAAAAACTCTGAGTTACAGAATTCTTCTGCCTGGGTAAACAACTTAATGTCTTCATGTGCCCATTAAATATGCCACATGTTAGACTGTCTGCATGAATAATTCATCAATGGACATTTAAAAATACCGAGTTCTCTCAATTAATTCATAATAAATCTTTGTTAGTAGCTATTAGGTCTCAGGTACTGAACTAATAACAAGGAATGGCACAATAAACATTTAACCTCACTTCCTGCTGTCTGGGACTCTGTATTCTAGTATATTCTGTTGCTGCTGATCAGAGGTGCAGTGAATATGTCCCAGTGGCATTTTTAGCCACAAATGGGACTCCAGTATTATCCTCTCGATGCTCAAGGATCAGCATGGCAGAAGGGAAAAGTCAGAGGTGAGGAAGGACTAAAGTGAAACAACGCCTTCTGGACATGTCGGGACCACTGCACTCAGGAAGTCGCTACAGCTGTGCTTGTCAGATTAAGCCAGTCAGCATTCTAGCACGGAGGGGAAGGGGCTCACAGCCCCCATCCTAACTGAGGAGCTATTGATGGCTTGTGAGGAGAGAGAGTCCCTTCTCCTTAAGAGTGTGGGCCCTGGAAGGTCACCCATGCCCCATATCCAGGAGCATAGGGACAGCACCAACTAGACTTGGTGGGTTATTAAAAAAAAGGACACAAAGTTGGGAGGGTCTGGGACAATAGATATTGGAGAAGTTACAGGGAGGAGTAGAAAGTGACTATGCTAACATTTTTTTACATGGTATAAAATTCCCAAATAATTAATACAATATTATATTAAAAGGAGTGCCTTCCATGTAGCCATGAGTGTGTGCGTATGTATACACACACACACACACACACACACACACACACACCAATAAATCTTTAAACCCCACAAGGACTAGAGCTATCATGTGACCCAGCAATCTCAATACTGGGTGTGTAGCCAAAGGAAATGACCTGAGCATGTTGAGGGGACACCTGCTCTCTCAGGCTCATCAGAGCACTGTTTGTAATGGCCATCTAATAATCACCAGTAGAAGAAAGTTTGAGGCTAGCTTGGGTTATATTGAAAGATCCTGCTTCAAGCAACATGCCAAACAAAAACAGATAAAAATGTAAAGTGATGGACATTGGACAAGTGCATCAGTGGATAAGAGCACTGGCTGTTCTTGCAGGGGGCTTTGGTTCAGGTCCCAGTATCCACATGGCAGCTAACAACCATCAGTAACTCCAGTTCCAGGGTATCCAACACTCTCTTCTGGCCTCTGTGGGCATTGTACGCATGAGTGCACTTACTATATGCAGCCAAAGCACTCATACACATAGAATGAAAATAAATAAATTCTTGGGGTTTTTTTTGGTCTTTTTGAGACAGGGTCTCCCTATAGCTCCCACTGTCCTGGAACTCGCTATGTAGACCAGACTGGCCTTGAACTCACAAAGATCCCCCTGCCTTTGCCTCCCAAGTGCTAGGATTAAAGGCGTGCGCCACCACAACTGGCCATAAATTCTTAAAATTAAAAAAAATTTGAGGTGATGAATATGCTAATTACCTTTTTTGATCATTATTCCATGTATACCTGACTCCATTGTACCTAATAAATATGGAAAAACATTATGTGTCAAATCAAAACAAAATGAATAAATAAAATGTATAAACAAAACAAAAGCTTTATTTAAGCTCTTCACAGTTGTTTTCTTCAAATATTAACACACCATAAATTAAGTATCATTTCAAATATTGCTAAAGATTTATCTTTTTCTCCATGTATAGTTTTTGGAGTAGTGGCAATCTTGTTGAATCAACTCATGAATTGTTTTTCTAGACAAGAAATAAAATCCTACTGGGCATAGATAGGAACTGTCGTGTTTGATATTTCACTCTCTAATCTATCCCAAAGTTCCATATTTTTTAGCCAAAAACAATCATTTCTTAGATGCTTTACTTCCAATATCAGTCCTGATTTTATTTGTGGCATGATTTTCCCCAAAGAAACAATAATTAAAAAGAAGGAAAGAAAGAAGCCACTTTGTGAGGCTGCTGCCTGAGACATGGCTGGTTGGTAAGGAGAAAGCTTTATGGAACAAGTAGCAAGCGCCCTTAACCACTGAGTTATCTTTCCAGCCTCAGAGGTTTATTTTATTTTTAAAATTGTGAGGATATTTGTTCCTGTATGCAGGTGCCTGAGGAGGCCAGAGAGGACATTGGTTCTGGAGGAGCTGGAGTTAACAGACAGTGGTGAGCCATTGTGCAGGAGCTGAGCACCAAACCTGGGTTCTCTGCAAGAACAGCCTGTGCTCTTAACCATGGAGCCATCTCTATAGCCACTTCCATTTTTTTTTTTTTTTTTTTTTGGCCTTTTCGAGACAGAGTCTCCCTGTAGCCCCAGCTATCCTGGAATTAGCTCTGTAGACCAGGCTGGCCTTGAACTCACACAGATCTGCCTGCCTCTGCCTCCTGAGTGCTAGGATTAAAGGCATGCGCCACCATGCCCGGCCTGCCACTTCCATTTTTAAAAAGAAAATTTAGCCTGGTGTAGTTCATACCTGTAATGCCAGCTCAGAGGGACTTAGGTAGAAGAGTTGTCATAGTTTTGAGGCTAGCCTGAGCTACATAGTGAGTTACTGGGTAGTTAAGGTGACAGAGTGATGCCCTGTCTTAAAAAAAAAAACCCTGCAATGAGGGTCTGGAGAGATGGCATCAGCAGTTAAGAGCACTGACTGCTCTTGCAGAGGATCTGGGTACCATTCCCAGCACCTAGATGGCAGCTATCAACTGTCCATAACTCCAGTTCTAGGGGATTCAACACATTGTTCTAACCTCTGTGGGCATTGCACAACATGGGTTCACTTATACACATGCAGACAATACACTCGTACACCTCCAAGATAAAAAATAAAGTAAATAGAATATTTTAAAAGTATAACAAAAACAAACATCCCTCTCCCAAAAAACTTCAAAGAAAAATTTAATAACATTTATTAGTTGTACATATTAATGGAGTTCACTGTGATTTCAAAGATATGCACAGTATGTCTAAGTCAGATCCAACCTTTCCTTATCCACCTTCTACAGCATACCCACCCCAGTCTCTGGTAATCACTAGTGTCCTGTCAGTTCAACATTGTTGGGCTTCCACATATGAGCTAGGTATCACCATGATACCCATAATTCCAGCAGTGAGGAATCTGTGGCAGGACAACCTTGTAAGACTTCTGTCTCAGCAAAGCAAATTAAAACAAAACAAAGTTTCACATATGAGAAAGGCAGTATGAAAGCTATCTTTTGTTTCTGGCTTATATTATGTCCTCTGTCAGTTCTATACACTTTACTGTAGAGGACAGAATTTCATTATTCTTTATGAGCTGCCAGATCTTTTTTTTTTTTTTTCCTTTTTCTTCTTTTCTGCTCTCAGAATATAAGGACTGATCCTTTTCCCAAGACCTCCTTGTCAGGCCAGACAATAGCCCTGGGAAGTAGAACACTTCCTAGGCTAAAAGCAACAGGGAAGCCAGGCTCAGATGACATGCATGGGGTTCATCACAGAGTGAGCTGCTAGATCTTTTTTTTTTTAATTTTTTTTTATTTCTGTATGTGTATGAATGTACTGTCTGCATGCAAGTGCACCCATGTCATGCAATGCCACAGAGGTCAGAAGAGGGTTTCAGATTCCCCTGGAACTGGAGTTCTCCTGGAATTGGAGTTTCAGATGGTTCTCGGCCGCCATGTGGGTGCTGGGGATCAAACCCGGGTCCTCTGTAAGAGCGGTCGGTACTCTTAACCGCTGGGCCATCTCTCCAGCCCCAAGCTGCTAGATCTTAAAGAGGATGAGGAAGATTTGAAAGGTCTAAAGTCAGTGGAGACAATGAAGACAAAGAAGACTTGAAGACCACAGAGACCTGAAGACCAAGGAGACCTGAAGACCATGGAGACCTGAAGACCAAGGAGACCTGAAGACCATGGAGACCTGAAGACCATGGAGACCTGAAGACCATGGAGACCTGAAGACCAAGGAGACCTGAAGACCAAGGAGACCTGAAGACCATGGAGACCTGAAGACCATGGAGACCTGAAGACCAAGGAGACCTGAAGACCACAGAGACCTGAAGAACACAGAGACCTGAAGACCAAGGAGACTTGAAGACCATGAAGATCTGAAGACCAAGGAGACTTGAAGATCACAGAGACCTGAAGACCATGGAGACCTGAAGACCATGGAGACCTGAAGACCATGGAGACCTGAAGACCAAGGAGACCTGAAGACCAGGGAGACCTGAAGACCAAGGAGACCTGAAGACCATGGAGACCTGAAGACCACGGAGCCCTGAAGACCACAGCGCCCTGAAGACCAAGGAGACTTGAAGATCACAGAGACTTGAAGACCACAGAGACTTGAAGTCCACAGAGACCTGAAAATAAGACCATGGGGACCTGAAGACCACGGAGCCCTGAAGACCACAGAGACCTGAAGACCATGGAGACCTGAAGACCATGGAGCCCTGAAGACCACAGAGCCCTGAAGACCATGGAGACTTGAAGACCATAGAGACCTGAAGACCACAGATACCTGAAGACCACGGAGACCTGAAGACCATGGAGACCTGAAGACCACAGAGACCTGAAGACCACGGAGACCTGAAGACCATGGAGACCTGAAGACCATGGAGACCTGAAGACCACGGAGACCTGAAGACCCTGGAGCCCTGAAACCCATGGAGAACTGAATTCAATGGAAACTTGAGGGCAATGGGGTCCTGGAGACAACTGAGACCTGATGATAATTACGACTTAAAGCAGCAGAGATGGTTGAGGAATTCTGTAGTGAACAATTCAACCTTGTTTCAGAAGAGGTCTGGTCTTTGCCTTCAGCCTCTGGGCAGTCAGCTCTAAGCCACTGGACTTCCCATTCTTGTATTTAGTGTCTGGCTCTTTGGTTGGCCAGGTAGCATGATGCAATGTTGGGTAGGGACTTTGCGTCATGTGGTATCACTTGACCTTTGAAGAGGCTGGGGACAGAGATCAGCCTCTTGGACGTCAGTTCTACATGATGAAGCTCCTGTAAGTCTTCTAGACATGAAGATAGGTAGACAACCCTGGCTGGTAATACTTTCCAGGCATTCTCACACATACCAGTCCCAGGGAAGTAACACTGCTCATCATTCTGGAGTGACAGGACAACACATGCACTGCATTCAGTGCCTTTTCCGGCTTCTCCCTAGGAGCCTCTTCCCTTGGTGGATTTTTAATGTGTGTCATTCCCTGTAATAAATGGTAGCCTAGGGGCTGGAGAGATGGCCTAGCGGTTAAGAGCGCTGACCGCTCTTGCAGGGTTTGATCCCCAGCACCCACATGGTGGCCGAGAACCATCTGAAACTCCAATTCCAGGAGAACTCCAGTTCCAGGGGAATCCGAAACCCTCTTCTGACCTCCGCGGCATTGCACGACACAGGTGCACAAATTTGCATGCAGACAGTACATTCATCCACATACATATATAAATAAAATTAATAAAAAAAAAAAGGTAGCCATGAGCTTAGTTGCTTCCAGTGAGCTCTGTGAGTCCTCGGCACAGTGACAAAGCCAAGGGTGATTCTGGGAACCCTCACACTTGTAGCTGTTGTCAGACAAGGAGGCAATCTTGTCGACTGTGTTCCTTCCAGCTTTGCAGTTTACTGGTCTTCATAGGGAAGATTGAAATCCTCAGTGGGAAACTCTTAAAAATAAAATGAAAATACCATAAATATAATTACATCTATGATCAAAATTAAGAAAATTTAGATGTATTAAAACAGCCCTCTCTTTTTTTTCTCTCCCTCCCTCCCTCTTTCATATATATATATATATATATATATATATATATATATGTATATCTTCATATCCATATATTAATTCATATCCATATATTCATATGCATATATACTCATATATACATATATATTCACTTGTTATTTGGTGTTTGTTTGAGAGAAGGCTTCCATGTAGCCACAAGCAACCTGGAACTCAATGTGTAGACCAGGCTGGCCTTGAACTCAGANTATATATATATATATATATATATATATATATTAAGTCCTTTCTTAATCACCAGTGCAATACTGACAAAAAGCAAACTAAGGGTGAAAGGGTTTGCTTTGACTGAAACCCCAGCTCACGAAATGGTGCTGACCACCTTCAGGGCAGTCCTTCTCCACTCAGTTAAAACCTCTCTGAAAATGCCTTCACAGACACACCTAAAAGCACCTCACTGATATTCTAAGCATTACTTAGTTCAATCAAACTGACAATCAAAATGAGCAATCACAGTAAACATTCAAATATTTGCTAGGTTTTCTTTCTTTCTAGTCCATGTACATAGCTTATTTCCTAAAGTTTCTCTGTAATTCATTCCTAGGACAGCAACAGTATTAGAAATGGGAAGAAGGTGATACCTTACTAAGCTGTGGAGAACTCCCAAAGTTAGTGCTTCTGGGCACAGGAGTGGAAGGTAATGTGGCCTTCGTAAGTTTGTACCTAGCTCTTGGAGCAATGGGGCTGACTGGAAGCTCAGCCCTTTCTTGGGGACACAGGCGGAAGCACACTAGTCATGGTGACAGTAGCTGGAACCCTCATTGAGTGAGAGCCTTGGGGAGGGGAATCCATGGGAACTGAATCACTTAATTTTATGCATTAATATGTTATTAACATATATCTGATGATGGCACATATATTATTTTTAATGAGTATGTAGCTTATCATTAGTGATGAATTATGTATTCATGCCATATTGCTAGACATTTAAATTGTTTCCAATTTTTTGGTACTTAATCAGGGCTCTGATGAATAGCATTATGCATGCAATTTGGGGGCCATATTTCCTTGGGGTATGTTTCTAGAAAAAGAAAAGCTGGGTCATAGAAGAAAATTGTGCCTTTAAAGTTAGATGAGATTTTTGTGCCTTGGACTTTGAATTTACTGAGCATCTGATAGATTTTCTGCATCTCAGATGCAGAGAAGGGACAGAGCTCCCCTGATGAAGGGTGGAGAGGGTTTCAGCTGGCCAGACACATCACACCTCAAGGTGAGATCACTGACAGAAGAGGCAGAGACTAGACTTCCACAAGAGCCAGTAGGGCTACCAACTGTGAGGCCAGGTAGGGATGGACTCGTGGGTGTTAATGGAGCTGTTGGATATGGAGAATGTACATTCAAATGGTCTGCCAACAAAAGGTTAGATTGGTTGAATTCAAATTTATAAGAAAGCACACAGGGCTGGAGATGTATCTTAGTTCATGCCGAGCATGTAGCAAGCCCTGAGTTTGAATCCCAGCGCCTCATAAACCCAGCTGTGGTGATGCATTACTATTGTCCCAGCATTTGGGAGGTTGAATTTCAAGGTCATCTTCAGATATTTAAAAAGTTTGAGACTAGCCGGGCATGGTGGCGCACGCCTTTAATCCTAGCACTTGGGAGGCAGAGGCAGGTGGATCCTTGTGAGTTCAAGGCCAGCCTGGTCTACAGAGCGAGTTCCAGGACAGCTGGAGCTACAGGGAGACCCTGTCTCGAAAAGACCAAAAAAAAAAAAAAAAGTTTGAGACCATCCTGGGATACGTCATGCAATTAAAAAAGAAATCACACAAACATAAGACTTAAGTACTAGCTAAATAAAACTTGGCTTTAGATAAAGCTGTGACCATAGTTCTTTTTTTTTTTTTTAAGATTTATTTATTTTTGTCAGGCATGGTAATATATGCCTTTAAGCCTAACACTCAGGAGGCAGAGGCAGGCAGATCTCTGTGAGATTGGGGGCAGCTGGTTGAAATAACAAGTTCTAGAACAGTTGGGGCTACAGAGAAACACTGTCTCCAAAAAATAAGAAAGGTATATTTATTTTATTTAATGTATGTGAGGATATGTCTGCATGTAAATAAATGCACCATGTGTGTGCAGTGTCCATGGAAGCCAGAAGAGGGCGTTGGATTTCCTAGAATTAGATAGATAGGTGGTTGGGAGCTGCCTTTTAGGAGTTGGGAACCAAACCTGGTTTCTCTGACAGTGCACATGTGCTATTAACTGCTGAGCCATCTCTCCAGCTATGATTCTGGTTTTTGTAAAATTGGCAAAAGCCCTAACTTCTTTGAGCATCAGCCCAAGATGAGGGGTCACAGTCGTTTATCAGGGCATCTTCCAGAACTGCCCCTTCCATGACTACATGCTGGGAAAGACTTCATATTCACAGTGCATTTAATAAGCAGCGGTTAACAGTCATTATTCCACACTGCATTGTCAGGGGGCCAACCCAAAACAATTTTGAAAATGGATATTTTAATGAGTGTATGTGGCTTTAACTCCAGTAAGCACATAGGAAACACAGACAGAGGCCCTGTTATTACCTTTTGGCCATGTGGGAACTGCGGGCTGGTGTGATAAAGCTCAGTTTCTGAGAGTTGACCTGGCTGGTTTTCTTCCTGGTGACTGGGCTCTTGAGAGTGGCTTAGCCCCATTCTCTCTGCAGCAGGGACACTGCCAGACCTGTCCTGGCTGCTGAACAAGGGGTAATGGCATGCAGGCTGCTGGTTTGATGTCCAGGCCTTATTTACTGTGGTGGTTTTAATGAGACATGTCCTGTTTAAGCTCAGGTACTGGAACACTTGGTCCTCAGCTGTAGGTGCTATTTGGGGAGGCTATGGAACATCGAGGAGCTACAGCCTTGCTACAGGAAGTGCGTCCTTGGGGCTTTGAGGGTTTCTAGCCTCACCCCACTTTCAGTTCCCTGTCTGCTTCCTTTGTGTAGTTGAGACTGGAACTCTCAGCTTCTTGGCCCTGATACTTTTCGTTTGCTGACATGTCTCCCCTCCATAATGAACTCTCATCTCTTTGGAACCAGGAGTCAAATGCTTTCTTCTATAGGTTGGTTTTGGTCATGGTGTCTTAGCACAGCAACAGAAAAGTAACGGACCTATTCTCTGACTTACTCCACACTTTGTTCTTGGCTAGAAAGCTTTTAACAGCATTCAAGGAGGAAAAATCTTAGCTGTGGGAGATGGAAAATCCTGCTTGAATGGTGTGGCAGCTACAAAAACCCAGGAACTGAGTGCTGGTCAGTCGGACTCCCAAGTTGCATCTCAACCACCCATTCTCCACTGGGTTAAATGAGGGCCAGGGCGTGTCAGAGACAGCTCTGAGGGGGAGGTGAGCTGAGCCAGGAAAGGATGTCGAATGTTTCCAGGTCACCTGATGAAGGAGGGAAGCAGAAAGAGCCCATAGAAGGCTGGTCTGAGTTTTAGAAACCTTCTAGCTCTCCTTGGAGTGACACAATGCTTCTGTCTGGGCCATCTCAGCTTCTCAGGCACCGTTGAGTGGGTGGCTGCTCAAGGTCAGAACCCCCGAATATTGGGCAGGGTTCCTGACTCTTCCTTGCATGGATAAATAGGGATTCAAGGCCTGCTCTGGACCCTGTCAGCTCACCTCAGTGCTGGGGCCAGAGCTGTCCTGTCCCCACTCCACCTCATGGGTGAAAGCAGGATGGGGCCCTGCTTTGAGTCTCCTCTGCAACCATCGTGCCTTCTGTCTATGATGGCCTAAATCCCAAGTACGGTCAAAGCCGGAGGAACTTCTGCTAGCTCACACAGCCACTTGTTTCTCCTTTTCATTGCTGTCTAGACCCAATGGCTATCACCTGTGCCAATGAGTCCTGTTTTCCATTGTTCTCAGAGTCCTTTGCCAGTACCTCCATCTCCACGGAGTATTGACAACAAATGTGGTGGGGCCGTTTTCTGCTCTCAGGGAGTGCTCAGGACCTTTGCTCTTGCAGTCACAGGTTGACACAGGGCAACCATCATTAGCTTTCTTTTTTTAAAAAATGATGTATTTATATTTTTTTAATTTAAGTTTTGGTCTTTTTGACACAGTGTTTCCCTGTAGCCCCAGGTGGCCTGGAACTCGCTATGTAGACCAGGCTGGCCTTGAACTCAGAGATCTGCCTGCCTCTGCCTTCCAAGTAATAGGATTAAAGGTGTGTGCCACCACACCTGACTGTAATAGCTTTCTTAATGAAGGTGCAACATGTCTTGTTCTCCACAATACATGTGACAGATTAGTGCCCAGCGTGCAGCAGGTGCTCAGACTGCTTCAGAGTGATATGAAGCTTCCTAGTTAAAGGGAAGGCTCTTGCAAAGGAACTGCAGACACACTAGTGCCCAAGAAAGATGAGTTGAGCTGTTGTCTTGTTGATAGCAGGTTGGCCACTAGGTGTTTGCAATGTAATCTGATGGGTAGATCAGATTGGCCCTGGTACTAAGCCAAGAGACCAGCTTATGTGGAGGAGACTGTGTTATAATGGGGGAGGGACCTAACATAGGAGTGTGTGTGTGTGTGTGTGTGTGTGTGTGTGTGGGTGTAGGTGTCAGCGGGGGGCGTGGGGGGACCTGGACATCAGCTGGTAAAGGGTCACTTAATAGCAGGCCTGCATGTGACCACATGAGGGCCCTCTCCCCGTGGCATGGACATTCTCTGCTTCCTGGCCACCAAGGCTGGAGGAGTCTGGGATGGCCTGCTTCTTTAGAGAGCAGACACAAGGCACTGGATAATTCTAGGTGATCCCAAAGAGGGAAGAGGTGTGCGCTGCACTCTGGCCCAGTGGTCTGATTCTTGGGACATGCCCTTGGTGGTATGCCTATGACTCATTAGGCTACTCCACATGACACTAATTAGTAGCTTACTGTGTAACACTTACCTATGTAGCACAGGCTCTTTGGTGGGGTTAGGTGGTTAGGAGCTCAGGCCTGGGATCTGTGTCATCTATCTGACTGCTGTTCCAGCTTTGTTTGGTACCCTTGGGGAAGCACCCTTCTTCCCACCTCATCTTCGTCATCTGTGAAGTAAGGTGATAGCCGGCCCTCCCTCAGAGGCTACAGTGAGCATCAAGTGTAACAATGGAGATACAGTGTTTAGCCCTGTGCCTGAGCTTACTATGAGTTATTTTTACTTTTATGAAGGTAATGATGCTGACTATGTCACCTACCAATGAAATCC
This sequence comes from Rhizomys pruinosus, assembly GCA_009823505.1. NCBI lineage: Eukaryota > Metazoa > Chordata > Mammalia > Rodentia > Spalacidae > Rhizomys > Rhizomys pruinosus. The sequence continues at coordinate 1,202,045 of VZQC01000088.1, read as the reverse complement.
AGTACCTCTGCTGATTGGAGTCCCAGAGTCTGTAGACATTGTATTAGTTTTTTGTTATTGTGATGAAACATTATGACCTGAGGCAACTTACAGAAGGAAGAGTTTATTTGAGTTTAAGATTCTGGAGGGATTAAAGTCCATAATGGTGGGGAGGTATTGTGGCAGAGATGACCAGAGCAGAAAGCCGATCGATCACATCTTCAATTGGGCACAGGAAGCAGAGAATGACTGGTACTCTGACAAGGCTTAAGAAATGTCAATACCCCCTTCCTCCTTTCTCCCTCCTCTCCTGTCATTCTTCCTCTGGAAAGGCTGCACCTCCCCAAACCTCCCAAAACAGCATCTCCAATGGGGGACAAAACGTCCAAATAGTTGGAAACTATGGGGGACATTCTCATTCAAACCACCACACTGGGTTTGAAAACATTCTCATTGTCTGGCTCCCTTCTGCCCTACTCAGGAATGGATACTACAGGAGCCACCCTCTCAATAGCTGAGAATTTGAGAACATGAAATCCCCATCTCTAGGGCCTCTGGGTCAGCCAGCACCCCACTCAACTTCCCCTAGTTCGTGGAGGACAAGAGATAGGGCTTCTCTCCGGATGAGGCTACCCAGCTGCATAGCTGACTCTCCAAACTCAGACCAACTCCCCTGGCTGTCCGCCATGCTAATCCTGCTCTGTGAGCTCAGATTGAACCCCTTCCTGCCGCTTGCTCTTGGTGTTCCAATCCTCTTTCCCTGGACCCCCTGTTTGGGATCTCCTTACCCTGGTTGACCTGGCAGCTCCTCAGCTGGAGTCTCATTCCGTTCTTTTCTAGCTCCATCTATAATCTCATTAGGTCCGTTTTTATTATTTATCTTTCTTCCCTGGTGTTCCTCAAACTGCCCAGTTATAAGAATGCCACGAATTAACAGCAAAGTGCTGGCGATTCTATTTGTCCATCTCTGTTTATTTGGCTGATACATGCACCTGGGTTTTATGTTCAGAGGTGGCATTTTAAAAATAAGCTATTCATTAGTTTCTAATATTGAAGATGTCATCCTCCACTCCACTGGATTTGGAATTCTTATGGATGGAGGATTTGCCAATTTCCATTTATTTTATCATTTTTTATATTTGTATAGACTCTATACATTCATTTGGTACATTAGTTTATGATCTGATATGCCTTAATTTATTTTCTTGCTCAAAATTTTTGTTTTATTTCTCCACTTCCCCCAAGAGTTTATTTTTGGTAAAAGGCACAAAAATTAGTTTCTATAAGGAAAATCTGCTTCTAAATGATAATTTGAAAATATTGATATATAGTATATATTAAAAAAGACAAACCCCGGAGAAGTGGGAATAACAGATTAAGTACTGTAACTTTATAAAGACCTGCCTAGATCAAGAAGCAGCACACACATACCTCATTTATGCAAACTAAAGATGTATATGAACAGCACAATACTGCAATACTGGATCTTGATAAATTACCTGTACAGTAACTACTACTGTTATTAATAAATCTTTAGGACACTCAGTCTTATGCCCAACAAGACATCAGTAAATCTTTTCAATCTTCCCCCTTTTTAGGAAGGTATTTCTAGATACTTAATTTTCCCATCTAATATTCAAATATAGGAAACAGATTCCACAAGGTGCTTTAACTGATGAGACCTCAAGTGCTGTTTTCTCTTGGAATTTTTGGATAGCAAACAGTCCACGGGGATCATATACAAATACTATGACAGAATAGTTGTTACATTAAGTCTTTTGATGAAACTTGACTAGTGATAAACTTTATGACATGCTTGAACAACGCACAGAAGGGGATCCCATCTGAGTTAATACTTTGTTCAGCCACTGTAGAGGTCCATTCAGATGAGGTTCAATCCAGCAAGGAGTACTCGTCACTGTCTACCTTTGGTACTCTGCTCCCCACCCCCTTCACCAAACTCATTCTTACGGTGCACATTCTAGTTAGCTGGTAAATGGCTTCAAAACCCTGATTACCAGACTGAGCCAGAAGAGCAGAAAATCCTTGGTTGTTGAAGATCTTTAGGTTACAGCCTGGTGGAATTTTACACACTGTTGCAGGGTGCCAGCCATATCTCTGATTACAACTGGGGCTCTGTACAAAGATTGCACCATTACTTAGGCACTCAGCAAAAACTTCCCCACCAATGTAATATAAGCGTATTCCTCTTCCTATATGCCTTCTTGTCATTTCTACGGTAGCATTTTGGTTAACACTGGGGAGTAAACCTAAGCAGAACCCCTCCGAGTTTGATGGATCTATAAAGCCGTCTACAGTGAGTGAGGGCTGTGATGCGTGGAAGGTCTCTCCAACCCTCTGGTTTAATTCATAATATGCTATTGAACACCAAAATGAAGGTTCTGAGCAAGTAACTGGTTATGATCCAAGCTATAATTAACAGGGGAAAGAGTAGTAGGAGACAGTTCTGCTGGAGAGTCTGTGTCCATACTTTGATTCACCTGTTGCTCACTTGTTTCTCCGTCTTCACTGATATATTCCGGTGGTGGTGTTTCCGGAATATAATTACTCTGTGGTTCAATTCCTCCTGGGAAATTAGTGTTTTCTGGAATGGGTGTAGTCATCCAGAGGAGGAAGTGCTGTTAGAATCTCAGTGTGCAGGGAACAACACTGGAGGTAAAACTGGCGTCTCAACTCTCTGGTAGTGGTAAGGAGTTATACATCATCTTTTTTCAGATTAAAAGCATACTAGCAATTTTCAATTGCCTTGAGTTCATGATGACTATGAAGATCAGGCCAGCGCCATAATCGGCAATATATAACATGTGGCAACCCTTTCCGATGTGAGACCTGAAGATGATCATCAAGAGACCTGGTTTGTTCAGAGAAGCTGTAAAGGCCTGTTGTATCCCACTGATACTCATTCCCCAAATTGCAGAGCAAGTGATGGGTATGGTGACACACTTAGTGTTACAGTTCTGCATGGTGATGGCTTTCTCAAGCTCATCCAACTGTCCTGTCTTCTTCAGCTTCTTGACCAGACCTTTCACCGCTTTCTCACACCACCTTTCTTCCTGTCCATTCTGCTCTCCTCTGCCTGCTCCTCCAGACCCACCAGCTGATTTCTTCCATCCCAGAAGTCTCTTTACCCCTGGCAGAGTGAATGGTAAGATGGACGACACGCCCTTACAAAAGGCAGTAATCCACAGTGTGGAAATAGCCTCGTGAATCTACCCTGCACCGAGTGCCAGGTCCCACTCCCTCAGAGGGGACCGGGACCTTTTGTTCCTCTTCTGACGCAGAGGAGACTGGGTGAACGTAGGCTGCTCCCAGGACTTTTGTTTTTTGAGACAGGGTCATCCCCTGTGGCCCCAGCTGGCCTGTAACTTGCTGTATAGACCAGGCTGGCTTCAATCTCAGAGATCTGCCTGCCTTTGTCTCCCTAGTACTGGGATTAAGGAGTATGCCATCATGCCTTGGCTTGCTCAAAGTTTTGCAGTGTGGACCCTTGTTGGGCTTTCCTTGGGCTTCTGTGTGCTTCAAGCCCCGTTGTCTCTAGGTTCATCTTCTCCATCTCTTGACCTCTTGTCCTAGACAGCCACTTCAGAAGGAGCCTGCTTCCCTTCACCAGAAAATGCTAGTATTGCAGAAACCCAAATATGGACACTAGCTATGCCTGCCTCCCCTGGGGCATCAAGTCTTTTAGGCCTTTTCAATTGACAGAGCAGCAGATGTATGTGTTGTGTGAGCCCATATATGTATATGTATATAAAAATATCCATGTGAATCTGTCTATATGTGCTATTCCTGGTTTAGGGAGAAGGCGTTCATGTTGTCATGATTAGGTATGCTACTTTAGGTAGGTATTCATAGATTTATTTCATCAGATTGAGGATCTTCCCTCTATACTTCATTTACTGAGTCATTTTTAAAAAGTCATGGAGATTGCATTTTGCCAAATGCTTTTCCTATGTAAGTTGATATATTTTCACTTCTTAGTCTGTTGGTTGATCTGATGGATTGAATCAATTGATTTTCTTATTAAATATATTTTTATTGATTTTTGTGCATTTCATACACTGTATCTTAATCATAGTTACACCCTCTGGCTTATGTGCCACCCCCTCATAGCTCACCCGCTGGATTCCATATTCAGGCATGTATGTTAAGGCTTACTGAGTCAAATTTGTGTCCCCAGATGTCCCTTGGTGTGAGCGCCTCCACTGGAGGCTGGCCAGCCTATCTAGCATCACTCCCCAAAGCAGACCAACGTTCCCTCACCAGCAGTGATCAGCTGCCAATGGTTCCTTAGCTAACGTTGGGGCCTCCTGCCCATTTCCCTAGTTCTGTGCTGGGCTTTCGTCTGGTTTGAGTCTGCATGGGTCTTGTGCATGCTGACACCAATGCTGTAAGTTCACATTAGCAAGTTCCTAATCACCTGGAAAACTCTTTCCTTGTGATCATCCACCATCCCTGGCTCTTACAGTATTTCTATCCCATCTTCTCCAGTGGTCCCTGAGCCCTGGGGGGGGGGTGAGGTTCAACATAGGAGTCCTATCCAGGGACACACACTCTAGTCTCATCTCTTTACATTTTGGCCTGTTGTGGCTTTCTGGGTTAATCACCATCTGTTGCATTTTCAAAACTTTGAGCCAGCCTTGCATACTTAGAATACATGCTGCGTTGTGGACTAGGATTCTCTCGTACATTGTTGGATCTGACTTGCTCGTTGCTTTCAGGATTTTAGGCTTATGTTCATGTGTGATAGTGGTCTATAGTTGTCCACTCCTGTAACATTATATTATCTTGTTAGTGGTATAGTGCTGACCTCATAGCATGCTTTAGGAAGTGATGTCTGTGTCTCTGGAGAATTTTGTGATAACTCTCATTAGTTCTTATGTTTGGTGAAGTTCATCTGTGAAACTGGATTTGATGTTTTAAACAACTTTTGCTCATTTTTTTTGATGTTCAGTTGCTGACCATACTGATGCAAAATTCCAGCTCTCATCTCAAAGGGAATGAGATAATTTATTCTGGAGCCAACTAGGAATGATCATGGCTCAGGAAAACAGATTTAAGTTAATCCAAATTCTGTGTTCTCAGGTGTTAAACAGTTTCATGAAGAAACTTAGAGAAAGTGGTCAAAGTCACAGGAAGTTATAAACCAAGGCACTTAAATATATTGAGTTGTGGTGAGTTTGCTTAAAATATAGTGCTCATATTAATGAAATTCTCAAAGAATAGATACACTTAATTTAAAAATGCATTGATGAAACATCAGGTGGGCACGTTCCAGCAGAGTAGGAAAATCTCTGCTGGAGCATCAGACGCTGTCTGCTGACATTCTTAGCCACTTTGGCTGGCAGGAGCTAGAGGTCTGTTCATACATTCCAGCAGGGTTTACCCAACACAAGGATGGATATTAGGTCATAACAGAGGTGGGCAATGAATGGTTATAAAGGATTTAGTGCTCAAAGATAGCCCAGGTGTGGTGGTTTGAATGAGAGTGTCCCCCATAGGCTTTAAGTATTCAGACATTTTGTCCCCAGTTGGTGGCACTGTTCTGGGAGATCTTAGAAGGTGTGGCCATGCTGGAGGAAGTACGTCATTGGGGGCGGGCTTAGTGAGTTTAACAAGCCTTGCAGTCTCCAGTCTCCCTCTCTCTTGACTTCCTGTACTCATTGTGAGATGTGAACTTCAGCTTTCCGCTCCAGCCCTGGCCACCATGCCTCCCGCCACAATGGACTCTAATTCCCTGGAACTGTCAATCATAAGCTCAAATAAACTCTTCCTTTTATAAGTTCCCTTGGTCATTGTGGTTTTATCACAGCAACATAAAAGTGACTAACACACCAGGATAATCTGGCTCCCAACCTGGAACATTCCGGCTCTCCAAATCACAGCACTTCTAATTAGCTAATTGGCCTTATAAAAGTCTTTAACACAGATGTAGCATTTTTCCCTAACTTCAGTTCATAAGCATATGTTTAGGATTATTTCATTTTCATAGAGAGCCAAGCTCTTATCATTATGAAGTGTCCCTAATAATTGTCTTGTTTTAAAATCTCATTTTGTCTGGATTTAACATAGCTATTCCAGCTTTCTTTTGAATGGTATTAGTGTGATCTATTTTTTTCCATTGAACTTTAAAGGAGCTTTATGTAGAAAGCATATTTAATCTTTAACCATTGCTGTAGTTCACTTAAGGTGTTTATATAATTAATAATTAATAGTGACATATAGATTAATATTAATATATACTATATTTTAACTGTTTTCTGTTCATTGTCAAGAACTTATTTTCTACCTTTGATTTTATGTGAGAATTTTATGATTGCATTTATCTTTTAGTGTATTAGTTATACTTGAAAACTTTTGTAAATTCTCTAAAAGCTTGTATATGTTTACCCTCAAAATTATTCTCTCTCGGCTGGTGAGATGGCTCAGCAGTTAAGAGCACTTGTTGCTCTTACAGAGGATCCAAATCAGTTCACAGCACTGATATCAGGCATCTCACAACCACCTGCAACTCTTGCTTTAAGGGATCTGACACCCTCTTCTGGCCTCCACTGGCACCTGCAATCAAGTACACATACCCACACAGAGACACATAACTTAAAACAAATCTTTTAAAAAACACAAAGTTATTCTGCTTTGTGTGTTATGAGGGCACTTTGTAGAAGGGAATTCCTAATTTCTCTCTGCCCCCTTATTACATCGCTGCCATTTATTCTTTTGCTGTAGCTGCCCAATATCCTGTTACTATTACCACTTTGTGTATATAGCCATTTTATTTATTTATTTATTTATTTATTTATTTATTTTTATTAGGCTGAAAGATGTCATGTTTGAAGTCTTCTCCTTGGCAAGCCCAAACCACCATCAGTTCTGCCCTTGTGTTCCACACTGGGGTTTTCCCTTCCCATGGTCACCAAATGATGTCCAGTAAGCGTCCTGTCTTGATCTTCCTTTATTGGTCTTCATGATACAGCCTGGATAGTTTAACAATGGCAGTTGATACTCTGAAGAGGCTGAAACCCCAGTAGTAGCTCATTCCCACAAGTTGGATGTCTCAGCAGTCCCAATCTGGCACTGAAGGTTTGGAGGATTCTTGGAGAGACATAAGTCTTCAGTCCATATTGGAAGGTTGAAAAGCTGTGTCATCTCACATCTTTGAAGGATGGCAAAGGTAGTGACAGCCATAGGGATATAGCCATTTTAAGAACAATTAAAAATAGTGCAAGAATTAAGGTCGACAATTGACAAATGGGACCTCATTAAACTCAAAAGCTTCTGTACATCAAAAGAAACAATCAAGGAAGTGAAGAGAAATCCCACAGAGTGGGAAGAAATCTTCACCACAGAAACATCTGACAAAGCATTGATTTCCAGAATATATAAACTACTCAAAAAACAAAGAAGAAAGAAAACAAATGACCCACTCAATGGATGGAGCAAAGACCTGAACAAAGACTTCACAAGTGAGGAATTAGAGATGGCTGAGAAACATCTTACCAAGTGTTCCACATCACTAATCATTAAGGAAATGCAAATCAAAACCACTTTAAGATATCATCTTACTCCAATAAGACTGGCTAGGATCAAGAAAACACATGATACCAAGTGCTGGAGAGATTGTGGGGAAAGAGGAACACTCATCCACTGCTGGTGGGAATGTAAATTCATACAGCCACTATGGAAAGCAGTGTGGAGAACCCTTGGAAGACTTGGAATGAACTTGCCACCCAACCCAGCCATACCACTCCTGGGCATGTACCCTCAAGACTCACCCCACTGCAGAGATACATGCACGGCCATGTTTATTTCAGCTCTCTTCACAATAGCAAGGAGCTGGAACCAACCCTAATGCCCCTCAACTGACAAGTGCTTAGAGAAAATGTGGTACATCTACACAATGAAGTTCTATGCAGTGGTAAAGAAAGATGACATCATGAGCTTTGCAGGAAAATGGCTGGAGCTAGAGGACATCATGCTGAGTGAAGTAACACGGTCCCAGAAAAACAAATGACGAATGGTATCCCTCATCTGTGGATGCTAGTGCTAACTACCTAGTTGTAAGTATTTCTTGTGCACGGTCTCTAGAGCTTTTGTCCAAGTAGTTGGGAGTGATACATATTGGAAACAATAACAACAACAACAACAACAACAACAACAGAAAGGACTGCATCAAAGAACTGACTGAAACAGTGAACTTCTGCCCAAAACAGCCAACTTCCGCATGAAGAATTTTTTTTAATTTTTATTTATTTATTTTTTTGAGAATTTTGAGAAAGAGATGAAAAGGATGTTTGGCAGAATACATGAGCTCTGGTGGGATGGGGGGATAGGGTGGGGGACACGGGTCTAGATTTGATAATCTTGTATAAAATATATATATATATATATAATAATGCAAGCAAGGAAAAAAAAGTTTTTATTTTCCATTGGTTTACTTATTTCCCTGTGGTGTTCTCTTTGTGCAGATAGAAGGTCTGAGCCTGTTTCTTTCCTTCCACCTGAAAAATGTTTTAACATTTATGTCAGGACAGCTTGCCTATGATGAGTTTCTTCAGTTTATCTTTGTGTGAAACATCTCTATTTTTTTCACCTTAAAAGGATAAGTTCTCTGAATACACGGTACTACACTGGTAGGATTTATCTTTCTGAACAGCACATTTTCATCCCTCCCTCTCTCTCACTTGTTGGGTCTCTGATGAACCCCCCCCCCATCTTCTCTACATAAAGTTTGTTTCTCCAGCTTCTGGCTACTTCCAAGACTTTCTTTCCTTGTCTTTGTCCATCTGTAGTATATACACAGTATGTGTAGATGGAATTTTTTTATTCTGCTTATTCTGACATTTTGAAGCTATCACTAGAGGTTTTTCATTAATTTGAGAAGTTCTTGGTCATGGCGACTTGTGACTTTCCATACCTATTCCACCCTCTCTCCTCTGTGTATTCTAGTTGTGCGTCACAACTTCTGAAAGTTTCTCTGCCTCCTGCTTTCTCTGCTCAGTTTGGGAATCACTGTTGGTCTCTCAGATGCTCTGTCCTCCTCCATTCTTCGCTCAGTCTGAACCCTCAGTCTGTGGCTCACTGCCGGCTCCTCAGATGTCCTCCTGCACTACATTCACTTTGCTCAGTCTATGAGTTGTTGGTCTGAGAATCTGAGGATCTCCGAGAAGCCCCACCCTCCTCTCAGCTCACTCTGTGGCTCAATGTTGGTGCTATTTTCAGGTTCATGGATTCCTTCCTCAGTCTTATCCAATCCACCTTCTATGGCACATCAAAGACATCCTTTCTTCCATTTTCCTAAGAGTCTCACCATGTAGCTCAGGCTGACCTTGAACTGCCCTCTTCCTGCCTCAGTCTCCCAAGTCCTGGGATTATATATGTGTGGCATCCCACTCACCTGACAATCTTCATTTCTATTATGATGTACTTTTCATTTCTCAGTATTTTTTGTGTTTTCCTTAGAATTTCTGTCTCACTTGGATTCATCTGTGTTCTTTGTCAGTCTTCCTCATTAGAGACTTTGACAGATTATAATGAATTTACATTTCTTGATAATGTGACATCTGTGTTCTACCTGAGTGTGATCTTAGTTCTTCCTCTTCAGACTATATGTTGTTTCAGTTTCATTTTGGCTTGCCTTCTGATTTTTGTTAAGTTATTATTCACTGGCATTAAGTACAATGTGGAGCAATCTTTGCTAAGACTGGGCAGGGTGACTGCCTGGAATTTCAGGTTGGGTGTAGCCTGAGGTACAGAGGTACTGACTAAGGCCGGGAGGAAGGGTAAGGAGGAAGAGCATTTGCTTTACTTGTGTTGTTGGTTTTGGTAGAAGGAGCCGGTTATATTGGTGGCCTTTTTTAAAAAAAATTACTGAGAATTTAATAGTGTATTTTGATCATGCTTGCCCCTCCCCCACCTCCTCCCAGCCTCCCGGGTTCACCCCCAACGCCCACCCGACTGTGTCTTTTTCTTTTAGAGTCCATCCAGTCCAATTTATGCTCCTCAAACACTCTTGGGTCCATTCCCAGGATCATGGATGACCCACCAACAGCTGCACCCTTGAGGAAAATGGATTCCCCCTCTTCCATCAGCCATCGCTTGCCAATAGCTCCTCAGCCGGGGGTGCGGCTTCATGTTAGCCTCCCCATCCAAGTTGGCATTTGGCCTGGCTTGGCCTTGCACAGTTTCTGTGCACGCTGTTGCAACTACTGTGAGTTCATCTGTGCAACTGCCCTGTTGAGTCTGGGAAGGGATTTTGTAGTAGTCATCTATACCCTGTGGCTCTTACAGTCTGTCTCTCTTCTCCCACGATCCTTGAGCCTTGAGCTGTGAGAGACACGTCTCATTTAGGGCTGTGTGCTCTTGTGTTTTTAAGCAGTAGGACTCAGCACCTTGCTCATTGACCCTACACATTTCAGTACTAGTGAAGGTAATCGTCACTAGGGAAGTCTCTGGGCTACTGGTCTGGGCTGAACCTAAGCTCTTGGCTAATGCAGATACTGCAGCTCCCATCACACTGAGAGTCGCCCTCTCTGTTTACTCTCTGGTTTTAAATTCAGTGTCTTTAAAAGCTATGGTTCCCTGGGAAAAGCAGCAGCTCCAAGCTGAGGTCACAGGCTCTTCTGGAGGCGCAGAGGCAGCAGTGCTGATGAGCGAGGTCCCTGATGCTCCCTCCTCGGATCCTCTGAGAATCTGATAACATCACCATCAGCAAGTGGCTTTCAGCTCCCCAACTGGGGACTGCATTGGTTTACAATTAGGCCCACGTAGAGAGTGAGGAATCTCCCTGGAACTAGAATGATGTGAAGTCAGGGTGCACATGCGGTGACTGTGACTCTTCAGGTCCCCCAACAGCAGCATAAGGACTTAAGGAACTCCATGCATGTTGGGGTAGCTCTGCCATGGAGACAATTCTCTATTTCCTGTTCCAAAATCCCTCCTCAAAGGGAATCTTCAGGAGTGGAATATCTCAGATTGTTTGGCCCAAGAGGTTGGTGTCAAATCTGGGATGGAAGACCTGGTGTCTTGTCCTGTCAAGCCTTCTGACTGAGAAGCTTCTAGTGTTATCTATAGTATAATTTAGGTATGGCTCAGTAACACAGCTCTGTCACCAGGTAAGGGACACCTTCGCCACTCAGAGCTGGGTGCTGGCAGGCAGCTGGGCACTTAGGCAGCCCTCCTGGTGCTTCCAAAGCCTAAATTTTCAGAATACCTTTGGTGGCTCAGTCAGTGTTAACACTTTTCTTGGTAAGAAAGAAGGAAAATGAATCCAAATGTCACAGGCATTAGCCAGAGGAGCTCAGTTCAGAGCCCAAGTCACTGGTCTAACATCCAGGAGGAGCCTCGGGTCTTCCTCTCTTCTGTAGAACATGGCTGTTTTGTCAGGATGTGCCATGGGAATTTTGCTTCTGTTACTGAGGAGACTCTAGCAGCCTCAATTGTAAGTCTGTTCACAGGGATCTTATAAATGGTGGCAGTCCTCCTGCCGTAGGAGTGTGGGTTCCAAGGAAACAGCTACACCTCCTAAGGTATATATTATTAACCTCAAAAATAGAATCTGTGAACTGTAAATATGGGAAATTCATTTGAACTTCAGGGAGTTCTTGTCTGTGCTTAGACATGGAAGCAGAGCCGAGCACCTGCTTCAACCTGGCACCACCCTCATCCATGGTGGTTTCAAAAACAGTCTTGAGGCAAGAATTCCAGATGTGAGGCTAGTGGAGAGAATTGGTTTTCTAAGATGAAGTGTTTCCACAGAGCTTCAAAATGATTAGTTGTCACCCACCCCCACCACAATCACCTTCCTTCAAGGAGCAGCTCCGACTCCTGAGCAGCGTTGGTATGTATGTGCACTTTGCCCTTTGTATCCTTGATGCTCTCATCAAGGATTCCTGTACCTCTCTTCCTTGGAGCTCAGGGTCCCTGGAGCCCTGCCCTTCAACTTGTCCCAGAGCCTTAAGAAGCCACATCTCTTCTTCATGGATTGAGGGTTATTACCATTTGGGGCAGAGTAGAAACTTGCCTTGTAGAAGCTGGCTGTTTTAGCCCTTAGCCTTGGACTGTTAAATGTATTGCTTTTCTGTTCTGTAGGTATAAGGGAATAAATTAACATGATGTTTGTTCTTAATTGTTTTATTCTAACGAATTGCCTTTGTGTCTGAGCACTTGTGTTTTGTGTTTGAAGAAAGGACCATGAAACAAATAGGTGACTGTTTGGGATTTTAAAGCACTCCCTGGTTATCAGAAGGATTCAGAATTACTTCAGCAGTACCCATCAGTACCCATCTCTGAATTGTTTGGGCCTTGAGGTTGGCTGGGTGGGGGGATGCAGGCCAGAGCTTCCCTAGGCAGTGTGGCTCCCACCAGCTGCATATGTCCACTGAGCACTGGAAATGCTCTGTAAGTACAAAATTTATCCCATAGCTCAGAGACTTAGTTGGAGAAAGAAAATGTGAAAATATGTCTTTAATATTTCCTGTATTGATGGTATGTTGTAAATATGATGTTTTGGCTATATTGGGAAAAATGAAATATATTACAATTGGCCTCATCTGCTGCTTTCCTTCACTTGGCTTCCAGTAATGCATGTGACTTCCATTGCCTTTACTGGACAGGCTTGGTCTAGACAGTTCAGGCTATTATCAATAAGCTGGTTTTGTTTATACTAATTTACCACCCCCCACCCTCCTGCCCAGCAAAGCCTCTACAATATATCAGTTTACTGGGAACTGTTTCCAGTACCTAGGTTATAATGCTCTTCAAAGAATTATAGCACTTCACGAAGGATCTCTGAAAATTATATAACTGGCTATTAGTATGAGGTTCATCTTCCTGACGTCTGGGAGGAATTCTAATTGCAAATGCCTCAATCATGAGTTTGGATGAACCACACATCTGTTTATTGAAAGCAACAGGTGGTGTCTTTGCTTTGTGAAAATAAAAAATTCAGTCAGTTATGTTGGTTGGAATTACAGTTTTGAAATATATATTTAGTATCTGGGTAAAATTGGATAAATTTCAAAAAGGCAGAAGCCCAAGTTAGAGCAGATAATAAAATTCAGATCACAAAGCTATTAGTGGGGAAATAAGAACGCGTTAAGGAAACCACAACTGTAATTTATAAACTTGACAAATGCTGTGTGTGAAGTCCGTCGTAGCCGCAAACCCCCTGGTGGCTTAATGGTGGGACACTGGCTCTCTCACAGCAGCCTTTGCCACAGATGTTTCCAGACTATTTCTATGAGAGCCTCAAGGGTTTCCAGATCTTGCAAGTAAAAATAAAGAACACTGAATTCAATTATAATTTAAGATATAGAATAATTTTCAGCAAAGTCTGCCCCCTGTAATATTCTGTCTTATATTAAAAAGCCAATGGTGGTTAATATGAACTGGTTTTCTTACACAGCAAAGGAGAATAAGTTCAGAATTATGTTGCAATTGACTCCCCTGTATGGTCTGTGTGGTTCAGTGTGTTTATGAAGGTCAGAGTCAGAAGCTGTGAGGTAGGAAGGAGTCACACCTCGGAGCCAAGGGAGGCAGGAGCTCTCTGAATGCAGGGGAAGGCCGGGCCATAGACCCACTCCCGATGACTCCAGAGGAAATACAGACCTCAACTCTAACTCATTCTTGACTTCTATAATGCAAAACTGTAGCAGTAAATTTGAGTTTTTAAGCTGCTGAGGTGAGCAGCTTGAGTTGTCAACTTGACGCACCTGGGAAGAGGGAGCCTCCACTGAGGAATGTCCCTCATATCTGTGGGGCATTTTCTTGGTTGTTGAATGATGTGGGAGGGCCCAGCCTATTGTGGGCTGTGCCACCCCTGGGCAGGTGGCCCTTGGTTATATAAGAAAGCAGGTTGAAGGACAGGATTGATGGTTGTTTGGGCTTGCCAAGGAGGAACCTCTGAGTACTTAAGGAAAATGTGACATCTTTTAGCAAAGAAAAAAAAATCCTCCAATTCAGATGATAAGGTTATATATTATACTAAGTAATATAATATGATATATATATGTCATACAAGTTAGCACAACAAAATCTGGAAAACAACTCGAAATGATTGCAGAAAAAGATGCAGACATATGAGCAGAGTGCAGGAACTAGTGGGGTGGGGGCATGCGAAAGGAAGTGACTAATTGCTATTGAAAATGATGTGATATCAAGATTTATGGAAAAAAGTTTAATAAACAAATAAAAAAAAAATTAAAAACAGCAGGTTGAACCGGCCATCACTGGTCACACCTTTTAATCTTAGCAATTGGAAGGGCAGAGGCAGGTGGATCTCTGAGTTCGAGGCAGCCTGTCTAGCGTTTACAAGCACCCAGGCCAGCTGGACGGCTAAAGGATGAACCTCCAAAAAAAAAAAACAAAAACCTCAATAAAAAAAAAAAAAAAAAAAAAAAAGCAAGTGACAACAGCTGGGGGAGCAAGCCAATGAGCGATGCTCCTCCATGGTCCGCTCTTCAATTCCTTCCCTGGGCTCCAGCCTTTGCTTCCCTCCATGATGAACTGTAAGGTGAAGGCGAAGAACTTTCCTCCCCAAGTTGCTTTTGGTCAGTGTTTATCACAGCAACTGAAGCACACTAGGACAGCTAATTTCCTAGGAACTTGTTATATGAGCAACAGCAGGCTCATACTGGGGCTTTCCCCCGGGATCTCTGGTGCCTAGACAAAACCTAAACATAGACAAAAGCTTCTAGCTGAGATTAGAAACTACTAATTTGGGCTGAGATGACTTTGGTGGATAAAACGCTTCTCATGTAAGCATGACAGGCTGAACTTAGATCCCCAGCACCCACAGAATGGCACACATAGTGGTACCAGCATAATCCCAGAATTCCTACAGCAAGAGGGGAGGGGAGGACAGGAGAGTCTCCCAAGCTTGCTGGCCAGCCAGCCTGCCTGGTGTATGCTGTAATGAACAAGAGAGACTCAGCTTCAAAGGAGGTGGAGAGCAAGAACTGACAGCTGAGGCCATTCTTTGACCTCCACATCTTCACCATGGCATGAGCATTCCCTAGGTGCACACACATGCACGCACACACGCACTCACGCACACACACACATGCATGCACGCACGCACGCATGCATGCACGCATGCGTCACTAACTTGGAGCTTTGGAGGTAGGTAGATCAGTTGTTAACGTGCTTACCTTGTGAACACAAGTACCTGAGTTCTATCCCCAGAATCCACATTAAATAAAAGCCAGGTGTGGTGGTACATGTTTGAAATCCCAGTGTTGGGGATGTGAAGACAGAATCCCTGTACCTCACTGGCTTACCCTACTTGGTGAGTTCCAGGTCAGTAAGAGACCCTGTTTCCAAAAACAAAGTGGATGGTGTGCTAGATAGCTTTAGAGTCAACTTGACACACCTGAGTTGAGTGAGCCTCAATTGGGGAATTGCCTCCATTGGACTGGCTTGTAGCCATGTCTGTGGGGTATTTTCTTTTTGAGACAGGGTCTCCCTTTAGTCCCAGCTGTCCTGGAACTCACTATGTAGATCAGGCTGGCCTTGAACTTACAGAGATCCACCGGCCTTTGCCTCCCAAGTGCTGGGATTAAAGCTGTGCTCCACCATGGCTGGCTAATATCTGTAGTGTATTTACTCGAGTGATATGGGAGGGCCCAGCCTACTCTGGGTGATGTCACCACCCCTCAGGCAGGTCGTTCCGTATTCTATAAGAAAGTAGAAGCCGGGCGTGGTGGCGCACACCTTTAATCCTAGCACTTGGGAGGCAGAGGCAGGTGGATCTTTGTGAGTTCAAAGCCAGCCTGGTTTACAGAGCGAGTTCCAGGCCAGTTGAGACTGAAGGGAGACCCTGTCTCAAAAAGACAAAAAAAAA